>PVLC010003286.1:0-99583 GCA_004027655.1 Graphiurus murinus | reverse complement strand
AAAAAAAAAAAAAAAAAAAAAAAAAAAAAAAAAAAAAAAAAAAAAAAAAAAAAAAAAAAAAAAAAAAAAAAAAAAAAAAAAAAAAAAAAAAAAAAAAAAAAAAAAAAAAAAAAAAAAAAAAAAAAAAAAAAAAAAAAAAAAGCATGATAAAAGATAATACAAGTAAATGTAAATTCTGATAATGTATAACATAAAGTGTGGGGGTTGAAATTAAACTGTAGAATTATTATATGCAATTGACCTTAAATCATTATCATTTAAAAAGTTGTTACTATATTTTATGTAAGCACCACAGTAACCACTCACATAAAAAGTACCTATAGAATTCACACACAAAGAAGAAATCAAAACATATCACTGCACCCCCACAAAAATCAACAAAACACAAAGGAAGACAGCAAGGAAGGGAAAGAGCAACAAAAGGAAAACAAGACAGAAAGTAATTAAATGGCAATCATGAATCCTTTCTTATCACTTAAGTGTAAATAGGTCAAACTCCCAAACCAAAAGAAGTACAGTGTCCTAATGGAAAAAAAAAGAAGAAGAAGAAGAACAATATGCTATTTACAAGAAATTCACTTTCTATTTAAGTCTGAAATTGAAGGGATGGAAAAATAATATTCCCTGCAAATGAGAAGAGAGGTAGCTATACTTATAGCAGATAAAATACACTTTAAATTGAAAGCTCTAGCAGACACACACACAAAAATTACATAATATAATAAAAGGGTAGTCCATCAGGAAGATGTAACAGTTATAAGTATGTATACACGCAATATTGGGAAAAATAAATATGTAAAAGAAATATTAGCAAAACTGAAGGGAGAATTTGAGAACAATATAGAAATATTAGGTAATAACAAAAAATTAATACCCCACTTTCAATATCCTAACAGAAGATCAATAAAGAAATAACTGACTGAATAACACTAGAGACCAAATGGGCCTAAAAGATACATACAGAACATTCCACCAAACAACAGAAGAATACACATTCTTTTCAAGATCACATGAAGTCCCTTCAGGATACATAATATTTTAGGTCACAAAACAAATCTTAACAAATTAAGCATATTTAAATCATACCAAGCATCTCTTTATCACAATAGAATAAAACTAGAAATCAATAACAAAAGGAAAACTGGTAAATTTACAAATAGGTGCAAATTAACAACACGCTCATGAACAACTTTTTAAAGAAGAAATAAAACAAGATGTTAGAAAATATCTCTTGACAAATGAAATAACATAATACATGAAAGCTATTGGATGTAGTAAAAGCAATAGTGATAAACATCTACGTTTAAAAAGATCTCAAAAACCTAACTTTACGCCTTAAGTAACTAGAAATAGAAGAATAAACTAAGCTCAAAATTAGCAAAAGGAAAAAAAAACAAAGATTGAAGAAGAAATAAATGGAGTAGAAAATATAAAATAAGTAGAAAAAAATCAAAACTAAGAATTGTTTTTCTTTTAAATATAAACTGACAAATCCTCATCTAGACTAAGAAAAATCAATAAAATCAAATGAAAAAGAATGGATTATAATGGATACTATAGAAATAAAAAGGAGCATAACAAAATATTAGGAATAATTATACACCAACAAATTGGATAACATTGAAGAAACAGATAATATTTTTAGAAAAATTTAACCAATCACAACAAAATCATGAAGAAACAGAAGTCTAAGCAGATATAGCCAACATGGAGATTGAATCTATAATCAAAAACCTCCCAATAAAGAAAAGCCCAGGACCAGATCACTTCATTAGTGAATTCTACCAGACATTTAGAGTAGTTAATGCCATTCCTACTCAAACTCTTTGAAAAATGTAAGAGAAGGGAGCACTTACAAATTCATTTTAGGAGGCTAGTATTATACTGATCCTAAAGCCAGACACAGACACCATGAGATAAGAAAACTACAAGCCAATTATCTTTGATGAACATAAATACAAAAGTCCTAGCAAGCCAAGCCAAACAGCATATTTAAAAGATTATTCATCGTGACCAAGGAGGGTTTATCCCTAGGATTTAAGGAGGATTTAAAATATAAAGCAATTACTGCAATATACAACATAAAAAAGGATAAAAATCACATGACATCTCAACAAATACAGAAAAAGGTTAACAAATTAGGAATAGAATGAAAATACCACAAAATAAAGAAGGGCCAGATATGTAAAGCCAATAGCTAATACAAAACTAACAGTGAAAACAGACATGGTGGCACATGCTTACAATCCCAGTACTTGGGAGGCTGAGACAGGAGGATCACAAGTTCTCAGCCAACATCAGCAACTCAGAGAGGCCATCCACAACTTAATGAGACTCTGTTTCAAAATAAATAATAAAATAGAGTGTGGAGAATAGCTTAGAGGTAGAATGCCCCGGGTGCAATCCCCAGCAACACACACACACACACACACACACGCACACACACACACACACACACACACACACACACACACACACACACACACCTAACAGTGAAAAACTGAAAGTTTTCCCTCTGAGATCAAGAATAGTCAAGGTTGTTCACTCTTACCACTTCTATTCAGTATAGTACTGGAAGTCCTAGCCATAACAATTAGGCAAGAAAACGAAATGAAAGGCATATAAATTGGGAAGAAAGAAGAAAAATTGTCCTATTTGCTGACTACATGATCTTCTAGATGACAAACTAAAGAATTTATTAAAATAAAACCTTCTAGAACTCATAAATATAGTAAAATTGTAGGATACAAAATCCTACAAAAAATCATTTAATTTCTATGAATTATCAACAAACTATCTGAAAAGGAAATTAGAAAAACAATCCTATTTAAAGTAGCACAAAAAAATATTTAGGAATAAAAAGGAACTGGAAACATGTATACTAAAACACCAAAAGATGCAGATGAAAGTTTCTTTAAAGAAGACACAAATGGCTGGGCGTGGTGGCGCACGCTTGTAATCCTAGCATTCGGGAGGCTGAGACCGGAGGATCCGGGTTCGCGGCCAGCCTCAGCTACCTAGTGAGGCACTCCGCAACTTAGTGAGACCCAGTTTCAAAATAAAGAATATAAAATAGGGCTGGGGGTATAGCTCGGAGGTAGAATGCCCCTGAGTTCAATCAATCCCCAGTACCACACACAAAAAAAGACACAAATGGAAAGACAATTCTCATTCATGAATTGAGAGACTTAATTTCATTGAAATACCCATACTATCCAAAGTAACCTACAAATTCAATGCAATCCCTATCAAAATACCAATGGCACATTTTACAAAAATAGAAAAACAATTCTATGATGCATATGGAACTACAAAAGACAACAAATAGACAAATCAATCTTGAGAAAGAACCCAAAGCTGGAAGCATCACACGTCTTGATATGTTCAAAGCCACAGTAATCAAAACCGTTTGATACTGGGTGTGGTGGCAGGACCTTGTAATCCCAATATTTGGAAGGCTGAGATAGGAGGATTGCAGTTTCAAGGCCAGCCTCAGCAACATGGTGAGACTCTCAGCAACCAAGCAAGACTCTGTTTCCAAACAAAAAATTAAGTAAAAGGACTGGGCGTGTAGCTTGGAGTAGAATGCCCTGGGCTCAATCCCCAGTATCACAGGGGAAAAAAAGCACAGTGCTAGACAAACACATAGATCAAAAGGCAAATCTAATATCAGGCATCCTGAAAGACATATGCTCCAGAATATCCAGAAAAGTCTCTCCTGGCTAGGAGTTGAGGTGTGGGGCATTTGTAGTACATACACTTTTGCTTTAGTTTTTGTGTAGTTTTTGTGATGCTGGGGACTGAATCCAGGGGCATTCAACCTATAAGCTACACCCCCAGCCCTATTTTATTTTTTATTTGGAAACAGGGTTTCACAAAGTTGCTAAAGCTGGCTTCACACCTGCAATTCTCCTGTTTCAGCCTCCCAAGTACTGGGATTACAGGCATGCACCACTATGCCCAGCTCTTTGTGTAGTTTTTATAAGATTGAGGAACAGTAATTGCCCATGTCAAGGATCTGTCACCTGTCCATCTATTACATTTATGGCTGCTGTTATTATCGTCCGACTGAGGGGAGAGGATGACTGTAAGGGCCCTCATGGCACTTCCATGGGGAAGGAGGAAGACCATCAGAAGTCTTATAAGAGCTCTACACCGTGCTGAGAAGGGCCCTGCCCCTCCCTTTGCAAATGTAACCTTAAACTGAGGCAGCAAGGGCCAC
Organism: Graphiurus murinus; assembly: GCA_004027655.1. Taxonomy (NCBI): domain Eukaryota; kingdom Metazoa; phylum Chordata; class Mammalia; order Rodentia; family Gliridae; genus Graphiurus; species Graphiurus murinus. Next base: position 95,361 of record PVLC010003286.1, on the reverse strand, counting down.
GGAGGTGAGACCATGAGGCAGAGGCTGGCCCCACCCTACCTCAGAAGAGCACTCGAGGTGGACCCTGGGAGAGGACAGGCTTGACAGACCAGCAGCTGCTGCAGGGATCCAGGCAGAAGGGTGCGGCGGCGATGGAGAGGGCTGTTATCACCGGCACACCCATTAATGCACCAAGGCAGGCTGCTGTGGAAGTGAGGGAAGGGAGTGTTGGTTACACGATATATTTTTTTAATTATTTTCCGATTTCTGTAGCAGAGGATTTTTTTTTTTTCCCGCCTGACTTTTTAGCATTTATGGTAAAATTTTCCATCAGGTTCCATTCTAGTAACCACAAATGAGACTTACATTCTGGGTTTGGAGTTGCTCATGTGGGCAAAACCCAGCACTTGTACAAGCAAAAGCAAGGGTGGTAAGGAGCAAGTTCTTGCACTTCGCGGTGGAAAAATCCAGCTCATGACATTAACATCCACGCAACAGCGGTCGGGCGGGCAGAGAGGAGACCATGCCATGTTGCCTCAGGCTGCCGGCCAAGAGCAGGTGTCTTTTCTTCAAAAGCCTGTTAGTGCATTCCGCAGCCAGAATTGGACCTCTTACAAATTATACCAGGCAACAGAGTGGTTTCTTAAAGTCTCCATATGTGGGCGATGGCTCCAAACTGGACTACAGCCTTATGTGACTGCACCACAGAACCACAAGTACTTTGCTAATAATTCCAAAAAAATGAGAATGTGCTATTAGCATGAAAAGAATTCTTTAACTGCCAAAAAGTATTTTTCCCTCAAAAAGGAAATAGCCCTGTGAGGGGAAAAAAAAAATCTGTTAGCTATCTATTGGCCTGCTATCATCTTTCTACATCATTAAATCATCTACGTGCTGATTTACCTTTTTGCCAATTAAAACCTAAAAGATACTTTTTATACCTGCAATCTTTGAAATATTTATGATCTATAAAACTTAATTTCAAAAAATCTGTTTTGTTTTGTTTGTGGTACTTGAGATTGAACCCAGAGGTATTCTACCTTTGAACTGCACCCCAGCCCTTTTTTACTTTTTTTTAAGATTGCAATTGGTTTTTATTCATGATTCTAGAACCTGGAAGCCCTCAGAACAGACTTAAAGAACAGGTGACATGGTCAGGAGGTATTTATGGACAGAAACAGAAGTGAGGTAGAGAGACAGAAGTGAGAAACAGAGCTTAATTAGTTTGCCTTATTTGAATTAGTTGGCTGCCTCCAGCTGAGTAAAGTTGACTCCAGCCCTTTTTTAACTTTTTGTTTTGAAACAGAGTATCACTAGGTTGCTGAGAGTCTCACTAAGTTGCTGAGGCTGGCCTCGAACCTAAATCTTCCTATCTCAGCCTCCCAAGTACTGGGATTGCAAGTGTGCATCACCATGCTTGGCTTCAAAAATCAATTTCTAAGAGTCTTCCTTCTTGATCCTCAGGACCACGAGAGTTTCTCCACAAGGATTTTTCTTTATCCCATGATTCCTGTGGACTCTGGGAAGCAATATCCTCCTACCACGACCTCAGTGAGTTGTCAGGTCAGCTAGTTCAGTCCAATTCCCCAGTCAGCAAACAGCCCTCAGCAGTTCTCCGTGTGTCTGCATCCTTTTAGATGTACACTTTAAAGGCAAAAGCAAGTAAATGTTTCTCTAGTCAAGGAAGAATTTAAATATTCTCAAAGGAAACTTTTTGCCTGCGTATGAACATTTTTCTAGAAGTGCAGGATCCCAAGCTTACCACAAGTGTATCTTTAGAAAGATAGATTCACTGTAATTATCCATGACTTATAACACACGTTAGGCAACGGCGCGCGTAAGTAAACAGAGGCGCTCTCAGCTGCGTGACTCAGGACTGCAGGGAGAAGACCACAAGGTTCCACCTAGGGAATAAGCTCTTTGTAGAGAAGAAATGAAAGGGCAGAATTCTGTTTTCACATCAGATGGGTGATTATTGGATTTGTAAGAGAAAAGAAGAGCTTGAAGCAACAGTAGCAACACTACTGTTCCAGTCTGGTTCCTTTATACCAACGTGGCTTGTGGCAGAAGTGCTTTCTCAAAGGCTTTAAATCTACTTCTTCACCATTAGAAAGTATTTGCTATACACCTAAACTTCACAATTTCCATGAAAGATAGTGAAATATATTAAATCCTTGTAACCCACTTTTTTCAGAAGTACTTGAATATGCGTATGCATATATACATTTCAAACACTCGTGCACATGTGCATACATTTCTGAATATGTGTGTACATGCATATATATACACACATATGTATATGAGCACATGTCTGTCTACATATATACATGTGTATTGGTATGCGCACACATATATGAACATATATAAGATCACACCTCTATCACAGCATGACCTCTTTGACCTTCAAAACTGTTAGGGCAATAATCACGAATATGACAGAAATTTTCTCATATAGAATCACTTTTAACTAGGATTAAAGTGGAATCATTTATTATTGCTAGGAAAACAGTTCTCCATAGAATGTTTATGCTAATTTTGCTGCACTACTGATAGCTTTCTCAGGCACTTTCGTCATGTTCATCACAGAGCCTACACGATTTGCCATCTTTTGTACCAGTGATTCTCAGTGGGTGTGATTCTGGCCCTATCCCGAGGAGGGGACATTTGACAACCTCTAGGGACATCTTTGGTGTGATATCAGAAATGGGCAAGGATGGGAAGGGTCCTACTGGGCAGGTAGGCTTCTAAACAATCCAGGACACACATAGTAGCCCCCCTCCATGATAAAGTAGCACCCTGCCCCAGAATGCTAGTAGTGCTGAGGGTGACTCTATCCGCACCAAAGGTTCCTCTCTCTCTCAATGAAACTACCATCTTTCTGTTTTTTAAAACTGGCTGATTTGTAGCTTGGAGATTTAATTCTAGAGCTATACTTGTCTTTCTGGAGAATATAAAATCATTTAAGTCTAGTAAATGTATCCAATGAAAACTGGTATGTAATAGATGTAAAGGAAAAATGGAATCTGTGTGTCCATTCCATTCTAAGGTTGGCCTGTTTTCCCAGAGCCTTCTACCCTTCAACATCTTCTCCTTTGCCTCTCATAAGACACCTTTCAGTGGATATATGGCCCACCTGAATAATCCAGGATGATCTTATCTCACGATATTTAATTATATCTGCAAAAACCATTTTTCCAAATAAGATCACATTTTCCAAATAAGATCACTGAGCCAGGCATAAGTAATCTTGTAAGTAACTACCATTCAATGCCCTACAGCGTGCACACATGCGCACATGCATTTTCACGCACACATATATTCAACATCACTTTGGCAAAGCCAGACTCAAAGTAAGCAAAATATTTTCTCATTGTATAAAATAAGCTTTAACATACTGCTACTTGGATTAATGATCTCACTACACCTTCTGTCTAATACAAAAATGCATCATCTCTAATTATAAACTATTTAAAATAAAGACCAGGTACCAGAAAACCTGGTGGCTTGGGGGAACCAGAGAGAGAAAGTAGCAGCAGGTCTACCTGCCAGCTAAGTAGCATACCCTACTCCAGACAGATGAAGTTCTGCACATTTTTTTTTTCAGTCCTGGGGATTGAACTCAGGGGCATTGTACCTCCAAGCTACACCCCCAGCCCTATTTTTTATTCTTTATTTTGAAACCGAGTCTCACTAAGTTGCAGAGTGCCTCACTAAGTAGCTGAGGCTGGCCTCAAACCCGGATCCTCCGGTCTCAGCCTCCCAAATGCTGGGATTACAAGTATGCGCCACCACGCCTGGCTAGTTCTACACAATTTTAAAAGCACATATAAGCACACACCTCCACAGTCTGAGACAGCTCTCAAGTGTTTCATTTCTCATTATCTCACCAGAGAGGTTAAGAATGATCATGAAGTTCAGATGAACCTCTAAGAGGAAGAAGTAAGACCTTGAAAAACATTTTTTAAATCACTTTAAGAAGAACAAAATCATGTTCTTTGCAGGGAAATGGATGGAACTGGAAAACATTATGTTAAATGAGATTAGTCAGTCACAAAAAGTAAAAAATCATATGCTTTCCCTAATATGTGGAAGCCAGGGAGAAAATAGGGTATAAGAGGGACTCCAGATGAAGAAGAAACCTTAGGTGAGCAAGGAAGTTAACTTAACTGAAAGTGATGGGGGTAAGACACCCTAATGCACAGGATGTATTTTCAAACATATCAAAGTCAATCACTAATCTGAACCTGAGAAGAAGGGAGGTCAAGGGAGTGGGGCAGGAATTGGGGAAGGGTTAAAAGAGAAATGTGTGCATGTAAGCCTTTATCAGCTTGTACCTAACAAAGATGTATGATTACAATGCACCAATTAAAAATAAAAATTTTTAAAAATCACTTTATTTTAAAAACTAGGAAACTAAGATTCCCTAAGGCTTTAATCTTTCATGACTAGCCCAGGATCGCCCAGAAGACAGAGGCTCAATCCTCAGCACTAATAAGCTCAATGCTATCGTTCTAGACCAATGTTATTTCTCTCATGGTAACATGTCTAATTTATTTTCCTCCTTCTATAAAGTGAGCCCTTTCTCCTGATTTTTTTTTTTTAGTTGAAATAGAGAGAAAGGCGCCACCCATAGGATAGAGTCTTCTCTTCTATCCTGTGTTAGTTCAGATTGTTAAAACAAAATGGCAGCCGGGCGTGGTGGCTCACGCTTGTAATCCCAGCATTCGGGAGGCTGAGACCGGAAGATCCGGGTTCGAGGCCAGCCTCAGCTACCTAGTGAGGCACTCCACAACTTAGCGAGACCCGGTTTCAAAATAAAGAATAAAAAATAGGGCTGGGGGTGTAGCTCGGAGATAGAATGCCCCTGAGTTCAATCCCTAGTACTGCAAAAAAAAAAAAAAAAAAAAAAAAAAAAAATGGCATTGACTGTGTGGCTTACCCAACAGAAATTCACTTTCTCATAGTCTGGAGGCTAGAAGTCCAAGATCAGGGTGCTAATTTGATCAGGTTCCACTGAAGGTTTTCGTCTTGGCTTGCTGGTGCCTGTCATCTCACTGTGTCCTCACAAGGCCTTTTCTCTGTGAGTGTGTGTGTGTGTGTGTGTGTGTGTGTGTGTGTGTGTGTGTATGAGAGAGAGAGAGAGAGAGATCTTCTCTCATTATAAGGCCACCAATCCTATGGGATTAGTACCCCCACCCTATGAGCTTATTAAACCTAAATTACTGCCTAAAATCCCTATCTCCAAATACAGTCACATTGAAGGTTAGGGTTTCAATATAAATTGGGGGGGAGCATAATTCATTCTATATCACATCTCCTATCACTTTATGTCAATAAATAGTACTATATTTTTCAAAATGCTTTTTTTTCTTGTGATTTTTAATCCCCATAGCTGCATGATTTGCTCCATTTAGCAGATTGAAAAACTGAGGCTGAGAAGTCAGTAGGCTGGCCTGAGGTTGTACAGCTAGCAAGAGGCAGGCTGGAACTTTCACTCACATTCAGAGCTTTTTCCCAATGTCCCAAATGGCCTTTGTGCAGGTCGCCTTTTAATAGTTGTCCTTATAAAGCATCCACAGACATTGCAAAAACACATGGTTTCTAACAAAGTCCTCAGAAAGACCCTCCATGAAAGTCCAACATTAGTGACTTGAACTCCATAGAATGCAACCAGCTTAACATGTCATCTGTTCTCGTGTGCACCAGAGTACGGCTGCAGAGGAAATCCAGCTGTTCTCACAGTAAGCCAGCTAGTTCTTCAAAAAAAAAAAATCATCAAGGAATAAATGATTATTCATGGTGCCAAAAGCACATGTATTTTGAACAAGAAAACATTATGCTAAAGAATGTGAGGGGAAAAAAACTGATACAGATTCATTCAATATGCTTTTCATTGAAATTTCTAAAACTCAAATATAAGAAATGCATCTTTCACATGTAGTTTCAAGGTTTTACCACATGCGAAAAGCAAAGCAATTGTTGACAATGATACAGATTTCTACATGATTTTGGGTAAAAATTTGAAATATGCTGATGATAACATAAAGTTTAAAACACACTTTTTCATCTATATTTCTGCTTGTTAGTAGTTTTATAGGTGTGATAACACTAACATTATTATGAATGAAGAATTGTTTTAGGAGGTGCACGTGGAAATAAGTATCTAGGGGTAAAACATAGGTCTGTGATTAACTTTCGAGGACTTCAAAAGATAAGCAAACATGCATTAAATTTCAGTGATGGCTACATGGCGGCTCATTATACTAGTGTCTACACTTTAATATCTAAACATTGTGTGTCTAAAGTTTACAATGGGAGTATCAGTATATGTTAGAAAGTTACATAATCTTAGTTACATAAAATTACAAAAATCTTAGAAGAAGCATAATATTATTAGTGCATTAATTACTATAGTATGACTACTTGGTAGTATATGAATGACCCATATAAAAAAATAGGGGGAAATATACACATACATCTGTTTAGAGAAGTACCCTATTTACCAATTTTTGCTGCTATGGTAGTACACATTGATCAGTAGAATAATCCATAGAACAAATCCAATTCTCCCTACTTTTAGAACTGAAAAAAAAATCCATTATGAGTAGGATGGGCAAGTTTGATTTCAATAGACAGCATTATTTATCTTGTAATCCATGGTAAATGTAAAGATACCCCTTCAGGAGAATTTAGTTCAATGAAACCAGCATTAAAAGCAGAATTTGGGCTATTCATGTACACATACACACACACACACACACACACACACACGTGTACACAAAACAGAATAAGACATACACATAAGAGCACACACAAATTCTCTTTGGGCTTCAATTTGAAAGATCTTTTTGAAAGGTTAAAATCCCCCTCATCCCCCCCCCCCCACGCACATGCTGACTACCCCACAAGAGTATTCAAAAAGCCAGAAACAGTGGTTTCATGTTATATATTTTTTTCTCTTTTTGTCACTCACTCTGAATTTTTTCACCCTAGATATAATACAGGAAGCCAATTCAGGAGTAGCTAGTAAATTCAGTCCCTTTAAGGACTCCGTGTTTTCCCTTTCTCTCCTTCATGCACAATTCTTACTCCTACCCACAAGTACAGCAGCCAGATAGAGGACAGACCTGACCTTGGCTTTAAGAGAGCGGCTTTTATTCAAATAAAGCTTTCTATTTCACTTTGCCTGTGAATGGTGTGAGTGTATGTGAGCGGAGGAGGAAAATGCACCAGGAAAGCCAGCCTGGTCACACACGCGTGCACGCTCTCCCAGCCCTGGCCCTGGGGACACCATCTTGCTTCTGGAAGCGATTAGTCATCATCATCTCCCAGTTTGCAGTTATCACAATAAATTTATTATTTTATTTGACAAATAACTCTGCAATTGACCTCTCAAGATTAGAGAATTTAGAGACATGTCGGGTTAGAAAAGATGCTAACCCAAGTGACAGGAAAGAAGACTAAACTTGGCCTTGTAGGAGGAAAATGGATGAGGTGTGTGTAAGTGCTAAAGCACATCTGTCAGCTTTCTTCCAATTATCCTGGGAGTGCAGAGGAGTAAATGTACAGTTTCTACCTGGAATATGAAGGGGCTGGAGACAAAGAAGCAGTGTAATCAGTGGACTACATCACAATTTTAGGAAATGTAGAAATTCTACATGTAATATTTTCCCATTAACAAAGAAATGAGTGTTTCTTTACAGAAAAAAAGGGGGAGACTCACCACTCAGCATGCCCCTGGAAATGAGGCATGATTAGCACCTTGCTCCACAGCCTTCCAGATGCTCAGGTAGGGTTTCCCTGATAAATTTAACTTGAAAAAGACCCAATCTGTCACTATCAATCCCATTGTGGAAATTTGGGGTGGCAAAGGTTGGAAAACCCAAATCCAATTGGCTTAAAGAGGAAAGGATATTAATCCAGGGGCTCAGTAACATCTCTCCATGTGCTGTGGATTAAACATCTATGCCCCACCTTCCCTACAACCATCACACTCATGTGTTAAGGCCCAGTTCCCTAGGTGATAATAGGAGGTGGGGCCCTTGGAAAGTGACTAAGTCGGGAGGGTATAGCCCTGGTGAATGGGATTAGTCTTATAGAGGAGGCCCCAGAGAGACCTCCTGTCCCTTCTACCAGGTCAGGTTACATCATAAAGACAGCCATCTAGGAAGCAGGCCTCGACAGACACATGGTCTGCTGATGACTTGATCTTGGATTTCCCACATTCAGAGCTGTGAGGAATTTCTGTTATTTATAACAAACCAAATCTAAGGTATTTTGTCACAGCAACCCAAACAGACTGAGACTCAGTCCCCCAGATCTGCTGGCCTTCATAATGGCTTCATTTGCAGGATTCCTGTGATAACAAAATGGCCACCAACAGCAAGAGGGCTGAATCATCCCAGATTTAAATCCCTGAAGAAGTAAGCTCTCCCTCATTCCAGGTGCTCAGGCACCAGACCAGGGACCAGTTCCAGTTGGATTGTGTGGTCATCCCTGAACCAACTGCTTTGGCCAAAGGAGCTAAATGGTAAATGCCTGAGAAGTAGAGAATGCATCTCTTATCATTAAGAGTCATCAAGCACTGTCGTTCATGCCATAGTGTCCCAGAGTGATGAAGAGGGCTCTACACTTTTATACACAGCTTCTCAAATATCTAGGACATACCCAGAATTGTCATCCTCTATTCCCAAAGAATAGCCTAAATTTATCACTGAAGGATGTCTTGCCTGGTTCCTTCTCCCCTTGGGCCAATGGTTTTCTTAAGTAACTTCTTAGTCCCTTAGAATATAGGTACCCAGCATCTATATCAGGCTAGAATCTCCCACTTTACGAAGAAAAAAATAAAACTCTCTTTAGCATTGTCCAGTGTGGTGATAGTTCACAGGACCTCTTAAAATACCCCACTGGTGGACTTTCATATCATTCCTTTGCATATGTTGCAGGAAACAAGAAAGTAAAGAGAGATGTATTTGATTCTACCTGGAATATATGTAATCATATAATATTAAAGCACAGGGATGATGGGCCAGATGGTACTAGGACTGATAGGTAAAGCTGGAACATCACTCTGTCATTTGCTTCCTCCTCTGGGTACCAATTCTATCCTCAGCAGGTGCAAGAGTTCTGGTGGAACAGTTTCTAATGCCTACACGTCATAATAGCCACTGTGAAGGCAAGGCCACCAGTATGGAGATTAGATGGAGTCATCAAGGAGACAGAAATGAAGGAAGAGCACAGACTGTAGAGTCAGTCTGCTTGGGTTTTAATCCATAGCCCTGCCACTTACTAGCTATGTCATCTTGAATAAAATTTTGAATGAGATTATCTTTTATAAATATAATATTTGCTTCCTTGTGTCATTTTTATATATAAAAGGGAAATATTAAAACTATTTCTCTTGTGGGAAGACTCCGTGGATTAAATAGGTACTGTATCACAGTACCTGGTACATAAGCCCTTGATAAATGTTTCCTGGTGTGATTAGATGACCATCACCATTACTAAGACTACATGGTGATTTAGGGACATAGATTAGAATCTGACTACATAAATGCAAACACGATTCCATCTCTTCCAAAACACATGGTCTTGACCAAGTTACTTAAACTCCCCAAGACTTAGTTTTCTTCTCTATAAAACAGAAACAATGAACAGTACCTGCCCAACGGGAGCAGACATGAAGATTAACATATCCCTTGGCTCTCAGACCTTGTCAATTATTTTACTCATACGGCATGCCATCTGAAGGGTGCTGATAGGCCTCCCTCTTTCCAATAACTCCTCAAGGGAAACGGAAAGGTTCTGTTTTCGTCAGCTTTTCTATCACTGTGACAAAATACCTGATGAGCGCAACTTAGAGGAGGAAAGGTGTACTGGGGCTCACAGTCTGGGAGGTTTCAGAGGTTCCAGTACACAGTTGGCTGGCTCCAAGGCAGACTTTGCGACAGCTTCAGAAAAGTTGCTCTCACATCACGACAGCCAGAAGCAAAGAGAGATACAGGAAGCAACCAAAGACAGCTATAGTCGCCAACACCACAGGCCCAGTGACCTGGTCTTCCAGCCTTACCTCACCTGCCTAAGTCAATCACCCAGTAAATCCATTTAAATGATTAATCCTTCCTTCATTAGACTTATTTGCTGATGAGATTAGAACTCCGATTCAATTATTTCACATCTGAACACTGTAGCATTGGGAACATGCTTTCGACCCATGAGCCTTTTGGGGGACATTCTCAACCCAAACCATAATAGTTCCCCAACTAGTATTTCTTCCCAGACTTTGGAATTCAGGGGCTAGAAAAGCTTCCCTCTGTTCACTGTCCTGCAGGCACTGAGAAGGGTGCTCAGTCATCAGCTCAGCAGTTTCACTGAGTTAGCAAATGCTTTTCGGGATGAGAACTTTAAGGTACATGAGTGACAGTAAGAAGAGCACAGAGGGGCTGTGGAGAGATGTCAACGACCAGGGCTCAGGACAGCTGGAAGCACCACAGCCCCACCCACCTGCTGAGGCACACAACAGCCCCACCCACTCCTACAACTGCCGTCAGGTTGCTCCAGTTGGTCCAGGACTCCCACCACACAGTCCCATCAGGCCCAGCGTCCAGCGTCGGCCACAAGATGCAGCATCTCCACAATAACACAGGCCAACTTCAACATCCACAAACACCTTCTTTCAAGTTTGGAGAAACCAGGGTTTTCTAAAGAAATGTTGAGGTTGCATGTGACTCGTCACAGAGCAGATGGTTTAAACCCTCTCTCTAGCCCAGTACTCCAGCCTTTCACAAACAGCATTGTAATGGTGATACAATCCTCTCTTTAGATGTGGAGAAACTGGAGAACTGAGTAATTTCCTGAGACCACAAAGCACAGAGGAGGCCAGGCCTGTCCCAAATAATGGGATGAGCCTCACCAAAAGAAATCTCCAACTTATTAGTAGAACCAGTTTCCCAAGTTTTCACCCGTGGAGAGAACTCCCAAAGGAAATTTAGGGCAAGCTCTTCCTGAAGCACGTTTTAAGATTCAACCAGACTAAACAATGGAGACCATGGGAACGATTCTCCCCTTGCCAGGTAAAGGGGATGAGGGCTGGACTGGGTTTTTCCATCTCTAATTTCTGTGATAAGTAATCCTAGTTACCTGGGTTACTGGGCTGGGAGTGGAGGCAGAAAGAGCCGGTCATTCACACTGACTTTCAATTTTAATGTGAGCAAGTTTAATCGCTTCCTCAGTACAGCCATCCTTTCAAGTCTCTGGAAACATCTCAAGGGAGAGAATAACACTAAGAAACATAGAAATCTTTTTTTTTTTTCTTCTCCTTCTTCTCTGTAGGCGTTTGTCACCACGCCAGTTCCTAAGTGCACAAACTTTTGGCAGGCCGAATCACTTTGATATACTTTCCCCAGGGTTCAAGAAGCAAAGATAAACAAAGAACTTGTGACTTCAGGGGAAGCAAAGGTAGCCAGGAGTTTACGAGGTGGCTCATCTTCTTCACTTTTCTGGCAAAGGGGAAGGCAGTGTCAATGGAATCACCTTGTTAGTGGTTTCTGAGACTGCAGGTTTGGTGCTCGTGGGCATTTCTGGGGCCGGCCCTCAAGGATTTGCTGCTGTTTTTTGCAGGTAGAGCAGAGGGCAGCTGCTGTCAGCAGAGGCTGACACGCAGAGCTTTTGTTTTGGTTGGCTTTCCCCCCCACAGTCACCTTTTGGAACAGTATTACTCGTGCAAAACTGGTTCTCAAAAGGTATTTGGGTTTTCTGTAACAATATTTCTCAATGAATTAAGTCAAACAGGAAAGGTAAAATTAGTTGATGTTGTATTTAGATTTTATGAGAACAAAGGAGATGTGTCTAATTAAACCTTTTTATAATCTGGGCCCTCACAACTTTGGCAATTGGTTTATTTCTTCTAGGATAAGGTTCTTATAACGACCTGAAGACGCAAATCCTAACAAATGGCATGGAGATGAAGGTGAGTTTAAATATGATCTATATTTTTATTGTACACCTTGACCTTTCTGTTGCTACATGATGCTTCCTTAGCAGCTGGCCTTTTCTCACCCCTCGGGATAAGATAGACTTCAAAGTGGCTATTTTGGGATAGAGGAATTCACTGGCTATTTGCCAACAACTTGAGCTATAAGAAATAAAAACTCATATTCAGGTTTTGATGGAATTGGATCAAAGCCAAGAAAATAACAGCATAATTCAAGTACCTTTGGTGATGCTGTGCCAATGACATCGTAGCTGACTTAGGAAACCTCGCAGGATCTCAGTTGTTGTACAAATTCCTTAGTCAATCTAATTGATTTCTTCCCACTCTGTCCATTTATGAAGAAACAGAACATTGCCTCACCTCAGGGGAACGTAGTAATATCTCTCTGAGGATAGTAGGTGGAAGAAAAAGAGGCTTAATTTCCCTGACCTTCCAGTCTCCTTGCTGCAGGTCAGAGATGCCAGCTGTCCCAGACCAGCCTTGCTTGAATTGCAGCCTGGAAAGTTCGCCATACAGGACCTGCCAGGTCCACCTCTGCAAGTTCAACATACTAATGTTTGTTTGTTTTTACTTGACCTGGAGTGATCAACTTGTAGATACTGACATTATCCAAGTACCCATGAGGCTGATTTGGAACACCAATTTTTTAATATACAGTGATAACTATTCCTCCGTAAGGCTCAGAGTGGCTCTTGAGCATGATTGAATCATTTTCCCCTAGAGGAAGTTACATGGGAATCTAAATTACTTTTAAAAGTAGCCAGGCATGGTGGCACATACCTGCAATCCCAGTATTTGGGAGGCTGAAACAAGAGAATTGAAGGTCCAAGGCCAGCCTCAGCAACTTAGCAAGACTCTCAACAACTTAGCGAGACTCTGTTTCAAAACAAAAAATAAAAACGGCTGGGGGTGTAGCTTACAGGTAGAATGCCCCTGGGTTCAATCCCCAGTACCAAAAATAAGTAAATAAATAAACTACATTTAAAGGGCAGCTTGGCAATTAGTGTCACATGATGCACCGTCAAGCTGTGATGACCTACGCAATCTAGCTCCTTATGTAGGGATAGTTGGCAAAGAAGACAGGAGGGACATTCACCCTGCTGGAGACACTCTGATAAATTAGCCTCTTGATGACAATAATACAATTCCTTTAAAGACATGATCTACCTGTATTGAACAGATTACAGCATTCTTTTCCTCAAAAAATAAAACACAATAAGACTGAGGGAGAAGGTTCAGAGCCTCTGAGTGAACACAGGAGCCATCCTGTATCTCCTCTACGGCATCTGGGCCACATACTAGCTTCATATACTAAACACACATTAGACTCCACTTCCTTCTGCTGACGAGCAAAGGAAGAGCTCACCCATAATGTGTTCTTTTGTATTCATCTTTAGAAAGTGATATTTTATGGCCTTCCTCTCAAGTGGCACCACACTCTGCTGTGCCCAACTGGTGCATACCATGTTCCTGTGATACCAGCCAGGGGTAGAGACATGATGCACTGTCTCTACAAATGCTTCTTATGCCCAACAAGCTTCATTCCCATGGAAACAATTTCGGCTCAGTAATAAAATAGAGGGGAAATTAGGGAGGCTTTCATGCCCTAGCAAGGAAGAAGAGATGTTCCAGCCCAGGATCTACTCAAGAAGTAGTATAGAAGGAATTGAAACCATAAGCCAGCATATTAAGGATAATAAGTAGGATTCTCCCTGGAGGAATAATTCATTAAAATCAAGTGCATAACTGGAGAAATTCTCTCAATCCCCCATCTACATTCCTAGTATCTAAAAGATACCAGAGAATACTACCAAATAAATTGTTTCTCTTTTCCCTTCCTGAATGAATTAATTTATTCATGGACATTTTTTCTATCCAATAATAATGATAGCAATAACTAGTATTTCTCAAACACTTAGAATTTCACTCCATATCTTACACCAAGAACTAAAAGAAATCCTCACACCTATTTCATGAGCTAAGTGCTATGACTAACTCCAGCAGGCACTAGGGTGAGAAAATTGGGCAAGGTGCTTAACTTCTGTGGGCCTCAAGTTTGCACAGCTCATAAGTGGCAGAGCCATTGCTTAAGCCCAGGGAATATGGCCCCACAGCCCACCTGCTGAACTACTAAGCACTGTGCCTCCTCAGAATTTCAAACTATAAATACTTGTGTAATTTGGCCTAACCGATTATATCCGTTAACATTACCTCTATAAACTTGATTACTGTGAAGTTTCTTATTCCTTTTTCTTTCATGAAAAATAAGGCAAATGTAAAATTAGAACAACCTCCTGGTCTGTTTCTCAGTGAATGACTTTATTATCATGTCAGCCAAGATTGAAATCCCCATTTCAAAAAAACCCTCCACCACCCACATTACCTTCATTGTTAATATTTATAACATGTGGTGAAAAGTTTTAGAACTCCACGTCATTGTTCCAACAAAAATTACAATTCTTCCAAATTGGCTAAGGGGTCCTACTTCTATAAGATCTATTCCTCAAATGTAGGCCTCTTGCCAGTGGGTCTGACAAAATGAGTCAAAATCTGAGCATTATCAGAGCATCTTTTGGCAGGTTAAAGAGAATTCCAAGTGTCAAATGGACTCCTAAAACTGCATCTCCAGAAAATAGAATCCTTTCACATTTGTGTATAAAAATCTAACCAGATGTTCATTATGAGGAGTAGCAGCCAAGTGAACTAAGCAAGGATCTATTCACACTCTACTATAAAAATTACCAAGTGGAAAATAATTCAGAGGAACTCAAATCAGTTGCTTTCAGAAATGTTTAGCAATAATTCCCGACATTGGTATTTACCCTTGTGAAGATGGACCCCCAAACTTTTTGTTGTTGTTGTTGTTAAAAAATAAGTAAAGAGTATGCTTTTGAGTTCTTTCCAACTTCTTAATTTTTCCTAGGCTGTTTCATGAGAGTGAAAATGTGTCAATGTCACAGGGGATTAGCCATTGATCAATCACTGTATTCCTCTAGGAAGGAGTAATCAGCTAGTAGAATCCTTTTCTGCTCTTATTTCTCTTAGTATCTCAAAGGAGAACATCAAAGAGAGTTCTGTTTCAGGAGTAAAGGTCCCTTCATTTTCTCATTAATCTCCCGCTGTCTAGATGTTCAGGAAACATGGATGAAGGCCTTCTCCTCAGTCTTCCAAAACCACACACAAGAGAATCAAGCTGTTCTGCCACATTACCTCAGGAGATGATTCCATCTTGATACTCTTTTGCTCAATACTTATTGGCCCTAATTTGTCCTCCCATCTTCCCATCTCATTACATGTATATATGTCCTCACGTTTTTAATCAATTTTCCTATAGTTCAAATATCGTCCATCCTTTTCCTCTTTAATCTTAGAGGGAGACACAATCCCTTTAGAACAGACAAAGAGGCTAGTTGATAGCTAGCCTTCAGAAATAATCCCAAGATAACTAATTGTAATAAATATGATACTAAACACCTAATCAGTACATTAAAGTTTAAAATCTGTATTCCTCTGGACTTGCAATCTTTCTTTCTTTCTTTCTTTCTTTTTTCTGTACTGGAGATTGAACCCAGAAGCAATCTATCTCTGACTTACACCCTTAGCTAAGTTGCTGAGGTTGGCCTTGAACCTGAGATCCTCCTGTCTCAGCCTCCCAAGTACTAAAATTACAGGCATGCACCATCACACCTAGTAGCAATTTTTCTTACTCCAGTTTGTTGGGTTGGGATATCATTAAGCTTATCATTGAAGTCTAAAGAGACAATCTTTTATCCTTTGCTTGTATTGTTAGAGGACAAAAAGCATGTCATATGCTTTAGCTCACCCAAATAGAGCTTAAATTCCTGCTGAGGAAAATCTGATTAACCAGCTTCCCCAAATGGACCCTATTATAGAATCATTTGTCTCTTTGGTCTCATGGTAAGCTAAATGTTTCAACATTAACAGCACTTATACAGTGCTCTTAATTGAAATCTTCTGAATCTTCATACCAAAAGCCTAAAAGAGAAACCAGATAGTATGATTTAACTCTTTAGTTCAATTGAGTAAAAGGATATTGGCATATATGTCACTAACGACAATAAAAACTGTCTCTTCAAATCTCCTCGGGAGCATACAAACTGCATCAGCTGCAATGGCGCACAGCCTTGTCAATAAAGGTGATGGCACCTGTACACAGATGGTGCACCCACAGGCTCACCACAGCAAAGGCTGCTATCTTAGTTTCAAGAGAGAAAAAGACACCCATTCAGAGCAGAACTGAAAAATAGCTAATGTCACATGGCAGCCAAAAGGACTAGTTCCCAGGTCGTACATTCCAAACATCCCTTAGAGAAATTATGCAGAAAGAATATGATGGCACTGGAATTCCCATAAAACAGGTAAAGATACAGCCAAAAATGCTATTTTGAAATTGGAACTGTGACCCAGTTTCTTAACCTCAGATGGGTACGAGCCGGGAAAAGCACTGACCCAGTCCATTATCTATGGCTGCATAACAAGCCACTCCAAAACTCACTCGGCAGCTTGAAACACCATTTTGCTCATTGTGATTCTGTGGTTGGATTGGACTCGGTTGGTTGTACATCTGCAGTGCATGATGTGGACTGGGGCTGCAGTTACCTGGGGTTCAACTGGGCTGGAATGTCCAAGGTGGTTCATGGCTGAAAGTTCAGATTGGCTTTTGGCCAAGAACTTAGGAGAGATGATGGAACAAAATACCTGAACACAACCCCCCTTGGCCTACATTAGTCGTAAGCCAAGAACTGTCATTTCCCCATATTCAATTAAAGTCATCACAGTCCAAGTTCAAGGCAATGGAGAAATTTATGCTGCTTGTGAGTTTGTAGCCATCTTTCATCTGTGTAACCACTGTCCCCCAGAATGGCTCCAAGAAGGACTGAAACAGCCAACAGAGAATTGGATTGTTACCACAAGTAGCTGTATGGGACCAGGATGGGATGGGGCTGGGCATGAGTAGCCCATCAGAAGCATCCAGGCTTCCATTGCCTTCCCCTCCATTTTGCAGCCTCAGTCTGAACTGTTGCATGTATATTAGCTTCTCCAGTTCTTTACATTACACTGCCAAATGGAAAACACTGCTGTCTGGTGAGGAAATCACAATTCTTTTTTATCTGTTTCACGTTGCACTTGATGTTTTATACTCCCAAGTGGCAGGGGTAGAAGAACCAGGAAGTGGCAGCGCTCTGACAAACCACTGACTTCACATCAGATTCACCTGGAGAGGAGGCTTTAGAAATCCTGTTCCCAGGCCCTATGAATCAGTGTCTTTGAGTGTTGCACATGTGTGCACGCACACACACACACACACACACATGCTTGTGTTCTTGCAGAAAAGCTCTCGAAGTGATCCTAATAGCCACCATTTTGCTGGGAACCACTAGTAAAATGGTCATTGTTTAAAAGTTAATTTCATGTTCTTAAATTCCTAGGGGAAGGCCCTCCTGCAGAAAACTAATATATGTGGAAAGCAATTTTCCTTATAACAGATTAATTTGCACAGTTTCCTTGGTTACCTGCCTATGGCCTTGTGATTAGAGTTAAATGTAACCCATTCCAAATGCTTTATCTTTGCTGTAACCTTCTCTAAGGACCACTGGACTAATCGCTATGGAAAACCAAGGCACAAAGCTGGCTGTGTACGACAGAAGTGGGGCTGCTGGCTCCCCAGCCAGTGCTCTCCAGAGTCCAAGGCTGTTGAGAGCAGTTACACAGGACATAATCACCGTGCTGTGGGGTCTGTGCGCAAGCATGAATACTCTGCTAACAGCGTTCCAGAGTGCAGCCTGCAGAATCCAGGCTCACAGGGCTGCTGAGCCCAGGAGCTGAGTCTTTGGAGGGCAGAGCAGCCACAGAGTGGGCGCTGGGCCAGCACCATGCATGCCAGAAGAAAGGAGAAAGAGGCCCAGGAGAGAAAGCAAACCCTCCATCCCATAAAAAGTGCCTGCACGCCTGGTTGAATGCCAGCCACCTCAAGTAAGGAACACTGAATTGTTGGCAGATTCTTGCTTCCTAAGGGTTAAAGGGACTAGAATCGTTTCGTGCCTCAGTTTCCCCTGGAGCAAAATAACCTGAATCCTAGACTCCTCCTGAGGATTATGTGAATATGAGTGAGACAATGTCTTTGCAATGCCCTTAGGAGAGTTCTTCAAAGAGCTCTATAAAGACAGACAAGGATCGTCATCAGCACCCCGTTGGGCTGCACCCCAACTGTTGGATTTCAAAGCCTCACCCAACTCCACTAAAGGATGAGACACCTAAGACCACCTGTTCAACTACACACCCCAAGTCTAAACAGCAGGATCCATCTAGATACGATAAATTAAGAAAAATAGACAGAGCCCAAGATGGCGTCTGAGTGAAACACCTCTCCTCAGGTGCTGTGAGCTCAAATCAAATCTGTCATAAAAGCAGCTTCTTGACAGAAGAAAAAAAGCAACAAACAAGCAAATAAAGCAACAAGAATTGAAATACAGCTGAAGAGACTCCAGAAAGTCAACCAGGGAAAGCAAAAGAGCCCATCCGCGTGGCAGCAGTGCCACGCAGCTTAGTGGCAGGAGCCATTAAGCCACAGCCTGAAACAGGGGTCTACTAACACCACTGAGGACCCAGTGACCAGGTGTGGAGTAAGAGACTCCAGAACTCCACATCCTAACCAGGTGGTGGATCCCTGCACCTCCCACACTGACCAGAACTCATGGGACGACCAGTGTAAGCCCCCGAGGGACTACCCCAGCTCACCTCTCCCTCCAGAGCCGGAGCAGCAACCAACTGCACTGCAGAGCTTGAATCAAAACTTCTGCAAAAGCAGCTTCTTGATGGAATGAAAGAAAAGCAAAGCAGCAAAAGAGTGAACAAAGCAATGAAAGCATCTGAACAGAACCCAGGGAGAACAAGGGAGCCAGCCCGCACCACGAACTGGCGGCTGCCATTTTGCCGGTCACCATTTTGCCAGCTGCCCAGACCTTCATCGACCTCCTGCGTACCCAGCGACCAGAAGTAGAGTAACAACTACGGAATGCCACACCATAATCAGGTGGCATATCCCCACAGTGATCAAGAACACCTGGGACAATCATCTTAAGCCTATAGTGAAGACACCCAGCTCACCCCTCCCACCGGAGCCAGATCAGCAGGGATCTGTAAGTTAAATTGCACCCCTGGGCCCCTATACAAAGGACAGATTCAGTCACCCGCCCTTCTAGTGATTAGATAGGAACAGAAGTGCGGGAAGAACCCAGTGCACACAGGGAATAGAGACTTTCCAGGCACACTGGAAAATGCCCGGTATTTAGACTGCACTCCCACCACCAGCAAAGGCAGAGAGAGAGAGAGAGAGACGCAGGCAGGCCCTGTGGAGAGCTCAGAGACACAAGTTTGCAGTGGGAGAGGCATCAGCAGAACTTCCAGCCTGCACTGACAGAGCAAATAAGAATGCCAGAGACATGCTAGAATATATAATACAGTAAGCAGATATTTAAAAGGAGAAAATATCCACGCGGATCCAAAAGGGCTGCAGGTTTTTTGTTTTTTGGTGTGTGTGTTTGTGCGTGTGTGTGTATGTGTGTGTGTGTGTGTGTGTGTGTGTGTTCTATTTGTTTTTACTCTGTTTTCATTTTGTATTGCCTTGATTTGTCTATGTTTGTTTGGATGATTGGTTACTTTGTTATTTTTTGCTAAGTTTGTTGACTCTCATCCTTATCCCTTTTACAAGCTTCCCTCCCTCTCTCTCATCTATATTCATCTCCTCAAGACTTTTTCTTTTCTCTTTTCATTTTCCTTCTTTCCCTGTCTCATATCAAGACCATCTCATATTACCACACCTAACTCTACATTGACTACCAGAATCCCCCAACATATCCACTATCTTTAATCTTTACCGTACGTATATCACCTCAACACACTCAACCTCTTATTCCACTGGACCATACCCTCTACTTTACCCTATTCTTGCATTCATCACTGTGACTTCTCACCCAACTTTTACCACTGAACACAACCTGTTCCTGTATATATCAGTGGATACCTCTAAACCCCCACTGCAGAGATTGGATGAGAAAGCTTGCAAGAGTAGCAAAGATATAAATTTAAGAACAGGGAAACCATGGGAAGGAAAAATAACAAAAAAACAATAAGCCACCACAATCCCACAATAACAGAACTCAACAACACTGAATGGCAGAGATTGCCAGAAGAACAATTCAGATCTTTAATAGTAGAAATGATACAAAATGTCCAGAAAGAATGCAAAGAGAGCTGGAAAGAAATAAAGGAACAAATAAACAAAGAATCTAACACCCTGAATAGGAATCAAAGAGAAGCCTTGAAAGAAATGAAGGATGTGAACGATGCAATAATTGCAGTGAAAACATCAGTACAAACTATAAACAGTAGATTAGACCACATGGAAAATAGAATATCACTCTTAGAGGATGACCATTCCAAAAATGAATCCATAGTACATAATCTAGAAAAAAAATTGACAGTATGAATTGGACATCGATGAGATCTGGGCCAATTTTAAAAGAGCTAACCTAAGAATAAGAACTAACCATATAAGAGGGATTAGAAGTTGAAACTAATAGAATCAACCATCTTTTCAAAGAAATAATATCAGAGAATTTTCCGAACATAGAAAGAGAAGTTGACACAGAGGTACAGGAAACATACAGAACTTCCTCAAGACAAGACCAAAGAAGAGGTTCACCACACCACATAGTAATCAAATTGAACAATGTAGAGGCAAAGGAGAGAATCTTAAAGGCAACAAAAGTAAAAGGCCAAGTGACATTTAGAGGCAAACCAATTAGAATTACGCCAGACCTCCCAAACCAAGTCATGAAATCCAGGAGGGGTGGAGTAACATATTCCAAACTCTGAAAGAAAATAACTTGCAGCCAAGATTCTCATACCCAGCAAAACTCTCTCACAAAATTGAAGGGGATATAAAAATATTCCATGACAAACATAAACTGAAAGAATTTATGTCTTCCAAACCAGCACTAGAGCAAATACTCAAAGAGATTAACTACAAAGAAGAACTAACAAGGAAACGTCAGAACCAGAGAAACAATAATTTCCAGGAAGCAAACAACTAAGCAAAGAAGAACAAACACTACAGCAAACAGAAGTCAAAACTCAAAATGTTAGGAATTAAAAATCATCTCTCAATAATCACACTGAATATAGATGGTCTTAACTCCCCAATAAAAAGGCACAAGGTGGCAAAATTGATTAAAACTCAGAATCCATCTCTATGCTGCCTGCAAGAAACACACCTTACAAGCAAAGATTCCCACAAATTAAAGGTGAAGAGCTGGAGTAAGGTAATCCATACCAATGGAACTTGAAGATAAGCAGGAGTAGCAACCATGATATCAGATAAATTAGATTTCAAGCCTAAGCTTATCAAATGAGACAAAGCAGGTCATTTTTTATTAGTAAAAGGAACAATCCAGCAAGAGGAAATAACAATTATCAACATTGATGCCCCAAACGTAGGTGCAGGCACATTCATAAAACAAACTCTGCATGATATAAAGTTACACATAGATCCCAATACACAAATATTGGGAGACTTCAATACTCCTCTCACATCACTAGACCAATCTTCTAAACAAAAGGTCAGTAAAGATGCCTCATGCCTAAATAATACCATAAACCAAATGGACATATTAGACACATATAGACTGTTCCACCCAACTACAGCTGAATTCACATTTTTCTCAGCTGCACATGGAACCCTCTCCAAAATAGACCACATTCTGTGCCACAAAGAGAGCACTGGCAAATTCAAAAAATGTAACATAATTCCCTGCATCTTCTCAGATCACAATGGAGTGAAACTAGAAATCAACTCCAAGAAGCCCCAGAGTAGACATGTAAACACATGGAGACTGAACACCACACTGCTGAACGAGGATTGGGTCAGAGAAGAAGTAAGGGGAGAAATTAAAAAATTCCTAGAAACCAATGAAAACAGAGACACAACATACCAAAACCTCTGGGACACTTTGAAGGCAGTCATAGAGGAAAATTTATAGCACTGAGTACCCACATAAGAAGAACAGAAAATCACCAAACAAATTACCTAATGACACAGCTCAAAGCACTCAAAGAACAAGAACAGTCTAACCCCAAAGCTAGTAGAAGATAGGAAATTATGAAAATCAGAGCAGAAATTAATGAAATAGAGAATAAAAAAACAATACAGAAAATCAACAAAACCAAAAGCTGGTTTCTTGAAAAAATAAACAAGATAGATAAACCATTGGCCAACCTGACCAAAAGAAAGAGAGAATCAACCCAAATTACCAAAATAAGAGATGAAAAAGGGGATATTACCACCTACAGTGTGGAAATAGAGAGGATCATCAGAAACTATTTTGAAAAACTATACTCCAACAAAATGGAAAATCTACAAGAAATTGACATATTTCTAGACACATATAACCTTCCAAAATGGAGTCAAGAAGATATAGAAATCTTGAACCGACCAATAACAATCAAAGAGACAGAAACAGCAATAATGAGTTTACCATCAAACAAAAGCCCAGGGCCAGATGTTTTCCAAGTTAATTTTATAAAACATTTATAGAAGAGCTAATCCCAATACTCCTCAAACTATTCTGTGAAATAGAAAGAAACGGGACCCTCCCAAACACTTTCTATGAAGCCAACATCACATTAATGCCAAAGCCAAATAAAGACAGCTCAAGAAAAGAAAACTATAGGCCTGTATCATTGATGGACTTAGATGCAAAACTGCTAAACAAAATACTAACAATGCGCATTCAAAACCACATCAAGAAAATTATACACCATGACCAAGTTCATCCCAGGGATGCAAGGCTGGTTCAACATACAAAAAACAATACATGTAATTCACAACATAAATAGAATCAAAGACAAAAATCACATGATCATCTCAATTGATACGGAAAAAGCATTTGACAAGATCCAACACCCATTCATGCTAAAAGCACTGTAGAGAATCCGAATAGAAGGAACATACTTCAACATCATAGAGACAATATACAATAGGCCCACAGCCAACATCATATTAAATGGAGAAAAACTGTTAGAGTTCCCACTAAAAATAGGAACAAGACAAGGATGTCCATTATCACCTCTTCAGTTCAATATAGTACTTGAGACTCTAGCCAGAGCAATAAGGCAAGAGAAGGAAATCAAAGGGGTAAAAATAGGGAAAGAAGAACTAAACTACCCCTTTTTGCAGATGACATGATACTATACTTAGAAGACCCAACAAACTCAACCAAAAAACTTATAGAATTGATCAACAAATTCAGCAGTGTCTGGATATAAAATCAATCTTTAAAAAATCAGAAGTTTTCCTGTATGCCAACCATAAATCCACTGAAAAAGAAATCCAGAAAACAATTCCACTCACAATAGCACCCTGAAAAATAAAATACTTAGGGATACACCTAACCAAAGAGGAAAAGACCTCTATAAGGAAAACTGAAAAGTTGAAAAAAGAAATTGATGAAGACCTTAGAAGATGGAAAGACCTTCCATGCTCTTGGATAGGCAGAATAAATATCATCAAAATGGCCATTCTCCCAAAAGTGATCTATACATTTAATGCAATTCATATGAAATTACCAAGGTCACTCCTCACAGACATAGAAAAATCAGTCCTTAAATTCATTTGGAACAATGAAAAGCCCAGAATTGACAGAGTAGTTATTAGCAACAAGAACCATGCAGGAGGTATCACAATACCTGACTTCAAACTCTACTACAAAGCCACAGTAATAAAAACAGCATGGTATTGGCGCAAAAACAGACACATAGACCAATGGAGCAGAATAGAAGATTCAGAAACAGACCCTCGCGCTTACAGTTAACTGATCTTTGACAAAGGAGCCAAAAACATACACTGGAAAAAAGATAGCCTCTTCAACAAATGGCGTTGGCAAAACTGGTTAACCATATGCAGGAAAATGGAAATAAACCCCACTTTCTCACCGTGCACAAGAGTCAAGTCAAGGTGGATCTAAGACCTGGAAGTCAGGCCACAGATCTTGCAGCTACTTGAAGAGGGCATAGGCCCGACACTTCAACACAGGCACAGGTAAAAACTTTCTCAACAAGACCTCAAAAGCACAAGCAACTCAAAGGAAGATCAACACATGGGATTACATTAAACTGAAGAGCTTCTGTGCAGCAAAGGAAACTATCAAGAACCTCAACAGAGAGCCCACAGAGTGGGAGAAAATTTTTGCCAGCTACTCTTCTGATAGAGGACTAATATGTAGGATATACAGAGAACTCAAGAAAATCACAGCTAAGAAAATAAATAACCCAATTAAAAAAAAATGGGCAAAGGATCTAAATTGACACTTCACAAAAGAAGAAATACAAATGGACAATAAATGTATGAGGAAATGTTCAACATCATTAGGAATCAGAGAGATGCAAATCAAAACTACCTTGAGATTTCATCTAACTTCAATCAGAATGGCAATCATAAAAAACACGAACAACAATAAATTCTGGCGAGGTGCAGAGAAGTGGTACCCCTAACACATTGTTGGTGGGATTGCAAATTAGTGCAACCACTTTGGAAAACAGAATGGAGGATCCTCAGACAAATGGGAATGAACCTACCATATGATCCAGAAATACCACTTCTGGGTATCTACCCAAAAGAATGGAAACCAAACTATCAGACCAACGCATGTGTATCTATGTTTATAGTTGCACAATTCACAATTGCCAAACTATTGAAACAGCTAAGATGTCCATCGACAGATGGATTACAAAACTATGGGATATGTACACAATGGAATTTTACTCAGCCATAAAGAAGAGCAAAATCATGTTATATGCATGGAAATGGATGCAACTGGAAAACATTATGTTAAGTAAGATTAGTCAGTCACAAAGTAAAAAACATATGTTCTCTCTAATATGCGGATGCTAGGGAGATGATGGGGCATAAGAGGGTCTCCAGATGAAAAAGGAGAAACCCTAGATAAGCAAAGAAGTTGACTTAAATGAAGGGGGTGGACAGGGGACACCCTAATGCACATGAGGTACTTTCACAATTATATCAAAGTCAATCACTAAACTGAACTTGAGAAGCAGGGAGGGGGAGGAAGTGAGGTGGAAATTGGGGAAGGGGTTAAATGAGAAATGTGTGCATATATGTCTTTATTAGCTTGTACCTAACAAAGATGTATGGTTACAATGCACCAATTAATAAAAAAAAAGAAAGAAAGAAAATTACAGTAACAAAAAAACAATCCTTTCTGACCATCAGACCCCGCACTTATTGAGCACATTCTGTTTCCTTTTTGAGGAAGGCTGGAGCCAGCTAGGTTCCTTCCCGGAGCTGACAGCCGTTTCTACAAAGCCATGTGTTTTTTCAGAACAGCCTATAGTGACATAGCAACCCAGACATATGGTGTCATTATTCAGCCGACACAAATTTGACACTTAAGTGAATTTATTATATTTTGCTTTGCTCCTGGTGCCTGAAAGGCTTTGCCACTGTCTCTTCATAGAGCTTGTTGCAGATGTTGATGTATTTTCCTCCTCCACCGCCAGGTTTTACTGTGGAAACTGATACAACTTCACGATAGAATTTCTAGATGAATTATTCACGCATTGCATGCTTTCTGCACACAGGGGCTTGGAAGAAATCCATACTATTCAATAAATGGTCTTTCTAATCCTCTTTAACAGAGCATTCTCTCCTGGTTTAAACTGCTTCTATTATCGCCTTTGTAATAATAATGTTTTGGATGAAGTATTTCATAGTTGATAGCTTTGTTAAAACATTCACAATATTTCACATTAATGGGCAACAAAATTGCCCCGGCACTGGGGTGAAACTGATCCATTCTGGCAACAATAAACCATATGGGCCAAATTCTCATCAGCTCAACTTTTGCTCACTTAAAAAAAAAAAAAAAAAAAAATATATATATATATATATATATATATATATATATATATATATATATGGAAACCTTGAAGCCAATTCTACTTCCTATGATTTATAGAATGATTCCTGAGATATCTCAATATTTGTTGTTTTAGACAGAACAGGCCTCTCTTAATGTTCATACCATCTGTAGAGATGAGTTTTTAATTGAAAAGAATTTTCAACTTGATGGAAAAGAGTCAGATGAACTCATCACTGGCCTCAGAGAAAAGATTAATGTAACAAAAACATATCAAGCTGCTTTAATACCTGGAGAAGCCGTGAGGCTACCTCAAGTGACGTTACAGGCGACAGTGTACAGGCGTGAGTAAACTTACCATGACACAGTAAGCCCACTGAAGAATTAAGAACCATAATTACAGTTTTTAAAGTATACCGACCCACTGACCTTTAAGATTTAAGACTTTGCCTTGGGGGTCATCTCTTGACCTAGTTTTTGTTTGGTTTGCCTTCATTGTTTTTTTTAATTCCCAACTGAAACCATTTTTCAACATCATTCAGTTAAATTCCCAGTGGTTGGAAAGTTAAGTCTTTCCCTATCTTCGCCTCATTTTTAATTTAATTAAACATTTCAGAAGTCCATGTTTTTAAGTAAGAAATCTTTTCTTTTAGGATTGACTTTTCATGAAAAGAACACTGACATCCTGAACTATTCCTAGAACAGATGGCAAAGGAATTGCACAAAAGCACAAAGGAGAATGACATTCGAGCAAATGCTTATTATGATTTGAGCTAACTTGGGCTAACTGCGGTCAGTTTCATTCACGATGCTTTGAGGTCCATCCATGCAAAACTCCCTGTTTGTTGTCTATGGCACCGCCCTTTTCCCAGATTCTCAAAACCTCGGCTTCAGAGTCATCTTTGGCTACAGGTTCTCATTTCCCCAAATCCACCCCTCAAGTTCTCATGTCTCCTTCTTTCTTGAAATACGTCTACCCTCAAACTCTTAGTATTTCTCTCCCCTACCCCTAGCTCCCAGTGTCTTTCTCCAGACATCCATGAGATCATCCCATCTCATCTTCCAGTCTCCAGAAATGTTCCTCATTCAAACCTGCATTGTATATCATTACCAAGATAAACTTCCTCATCTATGATTTTAGTCTATCTCCCTCTGCTGAAGAATCCATAATAGTTTTCTATTATCTAGTGAGTATGCCATTATTTAGGATGTATATAGATATGTAGGTATTGATATGTAGAGAGATAGCAATTTCTATCTTAAATAAATATAAATCTTATATGTAGCTTAACATGCAGGCTTCTTCTAAGCATTTAAAAATACCAGTTCATTGAATCCCTGTAACAACCTGAGATGTGGGAACTACCACTTCCCCTTTATTATAGATGAGGTCATCGAGGCACAGAAAGATCACCCAGCCAGAGAAGGATGGAGACAGGATTTGAAGTCAGTCTGTGTTTTTAAGCAATATCTAATGCTACCTTGCCCTAAAACAACCAGCACCCATGATATTTTGCATTTTTCAATAGCTTCTATTTCTGATGTGACCCAAGCCTTCAGCCAGGGGCTGTTCCTCCGTCTACTCTTCTCATTTGATCTCACTTAGCGAACGAACCGCACTTTAATGACTACTCTCCTTGTGTGTACATAGCCCCACCTCTTGACATTGCCTATGACATTGTTTTCCTTCTCATTTTTCTCTCTTTGACATGCACATACCAAATCATAAAAGTTGTAAATATTTACCAATGTGAATTACAAACTTCTTACGAGATGTACCTTGGTTCCTCCAAGGAAGCTTGTCTGCCCTCACAGGAATCGTTGCCCTCCGCTCTTAGTACATGTGAAGGCATGGCCCAACTTGCTAGACCTAATCTTTCCAGAATGTCCTCAGACCCCTGCTCTTCTCTGAAACCAGATCTCAAGCGTAGGACTTGTAGCTGTGTCAACAGCACTTTCATGATAACTCATAGATGGCTTTTCTTTGTCCCTTGACTATTACCACATATCACTGTGTTGGAAGCCCCTCAAAAACCTGCCCCCCAACATCACCAGATTATGAGCTTCTCAAAGGCAAGTGATGAGACAGGGGTTTGCTACGTGCATATATCTGCACGCACCTGCATCTGTTTGTTTTATTCTATAGCAATATTATAAATTCAACAAAGACAGATCTTACTTTTACTCTCCTTGCATTTCTCATCAAATCAAGTACAACACTACACCATCAATCCTCACTAAATGCTTGCAGTATGAATGGGTGAGTTATTAAAATTACCCCCAGGAAATGAAGATCTGTGGCTTGAATTGCCAAGTGTTAAAAATGGCACCACTCAAAAATATACAGTCAACCACACATTAAAAAGTACTAAGAATAACCCAATATTTCTTGTACAGAACAGTTGCATTTTCTTCTGAGAATCCATATGTTAAAGTCTCTCTCTGTATTTCCCACATGAGCACTTAAATCCAGAACTCACAGTGTACCTGGCTTCAAACCAAGCACATTAGTTATTTTGGAATTGCAGAATTAATAGTCATTCTCCCACTTGCAGATCTACCTCAAATAAAATTGTATTTCATTTGGATTAAGAGTTATAACTCATAAATTCAGCTATAGAAAGCTGCACCAACACAACTCTGTGGTATTTTTCCTAGTGCTGGGCTTCAGGAAAATACTAGCAATTATGAAGATTAGCTTATTATACATGAAGAGAAATCCCTCCCCTCGATGCATAGAACATGGGTGTAGAAGTATGCATCTTACTTATATTAAGAACCAAAGTTGTATGGTGATGCTATGACTTACAGGCCAAAGGCCAAAGCCATACACAAATTCAGGAAACTGTTTTGGCAATTCAAAGGTAACAGCCAGATATTTTGGAATAGAGCCACAATATCTACTTATAAAATGTTCCATAACTGTTAAAAACAGAACTAAACAATAGATCTATTAGAAGTTACCTTTATAATAAGCAAATAACCTTTATAGGAGATAGTATCTTACTATTTCTATTAAAAAATAAACCTATTATTATCAAGTCATATAAATTAGAACTATTTATCAATGTAATATATAAACTCCTTACAACATGTAACTCTTTTATTTTCTAACAACATCCTTTTTTATTGGGGGCAGGAGTACTGGGAATTGAATCCAGGGACATTCTACCTCCGAACTGCTTACCCATCCCTATTTTATTTTTTATTTTTAAATAGGGTCTCAGTAAGTTACTGAGGGTCTTACTAAGTTTTTGAGGCTGTTCTAGAACCTACAATCCTCCTGTCTCAGCCTCCTGAGTACTGGGATTACTCGGGAGTGCCACCATGCCCAGCTATATTTCCCTTTTTAAAACTTAGGGTCCCCATCAGTCTAATTAATTTGAGGAAGTTCTTCAAAGAACCAAATCCAATAAAACTCTCACTACATGGGGAAGAAAAATATATATGGCTATTTATAGTAAAATTAATTAAAACAACTTGAATTCCATGCACACTAGTAACTTTGATTTCAAACTAAGAATTCTGAAAACCTCAGATGAGCCCAAAGTGATCAGCCTGGACATGGTTTGGGCTTTGTAGGTTGACAGGACAACTTCATCTGCTATGCATGGTCACTCTGGAGTCCAAATGAAATGAATATAGAAGAAATGGCCTGGGGTGGAAGCCTTTGAAGGAATGAAAATACAGATTAGCTATAAGTATGCACTGCAATGCAAAAACAATTGATGGTCTTCTACCCTGCCTTCCCTGCACTAAGGCACTGCAGACAGTATCAAAGATTAAGAGCTGGCCTTTGTCTTTGGAGTTTATCTTTTGGGGGGGGTGGGGGATGGGTTGAGTACTGGGGATTGAATCCAGGGGCATTCTATGTCTGAGCTACAGTCCCCAGCCCTATTTTATTCTTCACTTTCACTAAATTGGGCAGTCTAGCGGTAAACCTGTGATCCTTATGTCTCAGCTTCCCAAGTACTGGGATTACAAGTGTGTGCCACCACGCCCAGCTCAGAATCTATCTTTGAATTAGACATTAAATACCACACACACAGTAGCCAAATAACAAGATGGTGCATCATTCGGTTACATGCTTGGGCATCTCACTTTTCCAAAGCCAAATATGAATCACTCACTGTTTTTACCCAATCTCCCCTCCCACAACTTGTCTTGTTGATGTGTTTACACAAGAGAAAATACTCATGCATAATCTTTATAAAGTTTTTCCATTTGTTTGTATATAGACAAATACAACATCAAGAACAATGCAATTATCCAAATAGATGGACATAGCAAAAAACCAAATTTCACATTCTTCATATTTGTGGTAAATCCCATGTAGTCTTGCTTCATAACAAAACAGACTTCGTGTTAGAGGCCATGTTCTTTCTCAGGAACAAAAGTCATCTTTGTAGCTTTTAGACAAAATAAGATATGAGGACAAGTCAAGGGAATCAACCACAACTTGAAGCTTTGACAAACTGGGAAACCAGATTTACAATTCAGTTGCATGGCTATTCCTCCACAGAAGCACATTTACTGGATCTGAGAAAATGCCATTGTACATTCTACCTTTGAGTGAGGCAGTTCCACTAAAAAATATATCTCTAATACTTACAGTCTTTGACCCTACCTACACACAGTGAGACGCAGTAGTTTGCTCCAAGAGAAAAACACTGGTTTCTACCAATGGTTATACATCCATCTGGACCCAAATCTAGGTTCTACCTCTGCTTGCTGTTGTTCACTTTGGTGATTTGACTCCGCCGAGCCTCAGTTTTGCCGTCAGAGGGACATAATGATATATATTGAATCACAGGGATTACAGATTACAGGGACAGGACAACACACATCCATTTCGAAAGTAAGTAAAGGCCCTGATTTGAAAAGCAATCTTAATGGAAATGAAATGGTCACACAGAGCAGATATAACCCACAGAAGGAACACAGCTGCCTAAAATATTCTCCATTCAAACAAGTAACCCCTCAACAGCCTTGAGGACCTCAGCCATCCCCACACCCACCCGCTCAGCCCTGGCTCAGCTGGGCCTTCAGGAAGAAACTACACTAGTATTGTATACACTTCCAGCTAAGCGGCTGCTATGCTCCCTAACACTTGATAGCCATTCAACAAGTAGTGACAATCATATTCCTCATTGTCATATAGTGCATCCTTGTCCTTGTTTTCAGAAATAGAAAATGATCATAATACAGAACACCCACTTTCCCAGACACTACGTTTTGCAACCTGGTTCCACAACAGTGCTACCAAGTTATGCCCTCTACTATCTTGGGCACTTTAATAAAACTGGAAAATCTAGCTGGGTGTGGTGGCACATGCCAGTACTTGGGAGGCTGAGACGGAGGATCACAGGTTCTAGGATAGCCTCAGCAACTTAGCAAGGCCCTCAGCAACTTAGTGAGACCCTGTTCAAAATAAAAAAATAAAATAGTGCTGGGGGTCTAGCTCAGAGATAAAACACCCCTGGGTTCAATCCTTAATAACAAAAAGAAAAGAAAATCCCCTTATTTGTTCCACTTTGAGTCCTCTCCATTGGGATCTAGCAAAGGAAACATAAGGCAGGCACATATTGGACCATGTGAAGGAGGACGAGTCCAGTACACCACCATGTCT
Source organism: Graphiurus murinus (assembly GCA_004027655.1). Taxonomy (NCBI): domain Eukaryota; kingdom Metazoa; phylum Chordata; class Mammalia; order Rodentia; family Gliridae; genus Graphiurus; species Graphiurus murinus. The sequence continues at coordinate 63,806 of PVLC010003286.1, read as the reverse complement.
TTAGTTTCATACCTTCGTTCATTTATCCATCGTCTAGTGTGGGGGGCACCGATGGATATCCGCAGCAGGCTCGGGAGCCAACTCCTTCCAGGTCCCACATGGCATCCGTCCTTGTTTCTTCCTCTGCTCCTAGAATATCCAAGGCCACCTACCCTGCTCAAGGCTATCAATTCCCAAAGCCACTCCAGCTTCCCAAGCCATCCATGTCCTGAGGCATGTGCTATAGCAAAGCTGCACCTTGCCAAAGTTGTAGCATGTCAAGTAATTGTGATGTAAGCCATGCGCCAGACGTCTCCCCCATTGCACTGGAGAACCCTTCTCCTAAGGGCCCTGGCCTGTGGTGCAGCAGGGGATAGTGGCTCCTGCAAGTGTGCATGGCATGGCGCCTACTCAGAGGCCATTCTGCCTACCCTTTCCAGGAGGGTCACAAGAGCACTGCCATGTTATGCTCCTGACATCTTGGATATTTTAATAAAAGGGTAGGAAAGCTTTCTTATTTGTTTCACACTTTGGGTTTTCTCCACTGGGATCTGGCAGAATCCCCAAGAAAAATAAGAAGGGCACATAGAAGACCCACAGGAGCAACTCACACAGGAAACCACCACTCCTCCCTTGTTGAGACCTTTGTCTTCACTCGTTCTCTGCTATAGGACTCACTTCTAGGAGGCCTCTTGGACTTCTTTCAAGTAGCCTCTATTGGTTTGGATTTAGAATGTCCATCTAGCCCTCACAGAAACAAGGTAGCAATGTTGGCAGTAGGGCTCAGTTGATAAGGAGGGGTTCCTAGGGTGTGGCCTTGGGGATTATATATCCTTCCTCCTCCCCGCTGTGCGCTCTCTCCCCACCCCCCAGCCTCCATGGTGTGAGCAGAGTCTTGCTCTCTCTCTCTCTCTCTCTCTCTCTCTCTCTCTCTCTCTCTCTCTCTCTGTCTCTCTCTGCCTCCTGCCACTGTGCCTTGAGATGTGCAAACACTGGCTTCACATGGACTGAACCTGGAACCTCCAAAGAACGGTGAGAAAATACATTTTCCTTCCTCTAAATTGGATTCTAGCCGTGAGAATGTTGACTGGAGCATAGCTCCGGGAAGCACGTGACAAACCCTTCCAATACACTGGAATCTTAGACAGTACATACTGGGAGTTCAAGCTGAGGCCCTAGCTGTAGTAACAGGCTAAAGATTTATAATCAGTAGTTTTTGTTTGTTTTATAGTACTGGGGATTGAGGCCACAAGCGGTCTACCTCTGACACCCAAGTCATATTTTATTTTTTAATTTTGAAATAAATTCTCACTAAATTGCTGAGGGCCTCTTTAGGTTGCAGAAGCTGCCTCAAACCTGTGATCCTCCTATCTCAGCCTCCCAACGATTGGGATTACAAGCATGTGCCACTGCACCCAGTTCTATAGTTTCTTGATAAATCACTTTAATGTGAAACACTTGTTTAGAAATAGAGGAACATTTTATTTTTCTAAAACTGTTTATTCCTTCTCCTTCTCCCCACTTCTAGAGAGGAGACACATACCAATTTATCCACCTAAATTCAGCTATTTCAAGTCTCTTCACCCTCACCTGTATTAACATATATAACATTAATCTGAAACCTTTGTCTCAGAAATTCCATTATTCAGTAAATGTGTTAGAGTTAAATATTTCCAGCCCACAGAATGGTTAGGTGCATTCTGCATGACTCAGTTGATAAAATAAGTAGGTTGTATTTATTTGTGAAAATAAATAATAAACAACAATCTGTGGAGAAAACTATTGAAATGCATGCCAACTTATTTTAATTATTAACTTCAAGGATAATTCATGACAATACATTAAATTTTCTTTATATTGTCCTGCAATTTTCATATTTTCAGAAGGCCATTGAGGAGACATAGGAAGAAATAAGGTCAAAATCTTGCAACAGTAAGAGAATATATTCTATTTTATTTTTTTTCTTTTGGTGCTAGGGAGTGAACTCAGGAGTATTCTACCTCCACACTATATCCTCAGTCCTATTTTATTATTTTATTTTATTTTGAAATAGGGTCTTGCTAAGTTGCTGAGACTGGCATCACACCTGGGGTCCTCTTGACTCAGCTTCCCAATACTGGGTTTATAGGCATGTGCCACCACTCCCGGCCTAATATGTTTTTGAAAGTCTAATAAAAAAAAAAAAAACATATTTGTTTCTGCTGGGTATGGTGGTGCACACCTATAATTCCAGTACTTGGGAGACTGAGACAGAAGGATTAAAGTTTCAAGAACAGTCTCGGCAGCTCAACTAGACTTTCGGCAACCTAGCAAGTCCTTGTTTTAAAACAAAACAAGAAAATAAAAACAAAAACAAAAAAAGGTCTAGAGGTATAGCTTGGAGGTAGAATGCCTCTGTGTTCAATCCCCAGTATTACAAAAACAAAACAAAACCAAAAAAAAAGCATATTTGTTTCTAAACTAGTGATTTAAAGTATAAGCTAAGTTATATGTCTTTGCATACACAAATGGAAAGAGAACTCTTCAAAAAATGTAAGAATACTCTTCAACACTTCTGTTGGGGTTCTAGGAGTGACTCCATTAATCATTATTTCACTTGTGTAATTTATTTTCCATGCTACTCCAGTGAATTCTCCAGTCGTCTTTCATCTTTCCCAGTGGCTCCTACAATTGCTAGAACCAGCCCTATCTGCAGGCTGCTTTGTTATTTCTCTATCAGACACAAGGCAGCACACCACCTGAGTGATCCAACAGCTGAAAAACTACTTGGGCAGAGCCGAAGTCTCTTTCCAGAAAAAGAGAAGTTCTCTTTTGAGGAGATGGAACATACTTGCAGTCAGTCTCTGGAACAGATAAAAATCTGTGTATACAGCAATGTGTGTGGAGAAAGATTTCAAGTGCAGGACCCCTAGAGGCATAGGCACACACCATGCTAGGGCTCCAACAAAATGTTCCAATTGGATTCACTCCTGATGAGTTGTGCCATGAATTTTAACAAATCCTTTTAACTGGCATTTTGCAGTTTTTATTTTCACACATAGCTAATAATAGCCCTGGAACTGGATAGTTAAAGTCCTGTTTAACCTTAAGTTATTTTTGAAGTAATTATCTCTTTCGGGTCTGCTAGAGTCCATTTTGCTGTCAAAAGATATCATTTTGACAGCAAATGTCAAAACCAATGTCATTTATAAAGTTTTTGTTTTTATAGATCAGTACATATTAAAGGAAAAACAAGAAATCAAAGATATATTTGGCGTCTCATAATGAGATGCTTCATTGTGAGACACCAATACTGAGAAGTAGAGAAAAGTGATTATCCAGGAGGGGTTGAAAGCTAAGAAAACAGTGTACATCGTAGCTAAATTAAAGGGTAGAGAGAAGCAAAAGGACTTAAGTTAACTCCAAACACAAACAAATTACCTAACCTCAACCATTCCTTGTTGAAACTCTAGATATTCATCTTTAAAAGAGGCTAAGACAGGAGGATCACAGGTTCGAGGACAGCCTCAGCAAGTAGTGAAACTCATCAACCTTGTGAGAGCCTGTTTCAAAATAAAAATAAAATACAGCTAGAGTTGTAGCTCGAAAGTAGAATGTCCCTGGGTTCAATCCCCGGTGCCACAATAAATAAATAAATTAATTAATTAATTAATTAATTAATAACATATACGCCCTTTGTTGACAGCTAGTCTCTGAAATATTGAAAGCGCGTAGGGTTCCTTGGACCATATTTCAGACACCTTCTCAAAGCACAAGGGTTTGAAAAGTCTAACAGTAGTTGAGGCCTTCTAAGTAATTCTGGTTTTCCACGGAGACAGCTATGCCTGGTTTACAGTGTGCTACTTACAAAGCAGGGCCAGTCCACCCCCTACTTTTAACCCAGTACTGGACATCTTCAAGTGGAGTCCAGATTGTCTTCCAAAGCACCGGGTGGCTGCTACTGACAAGCCTTGGATTCCTCAGTTTCCTCTGACCAGGATAAAAACACAAGAAGCTCCTTTTCTTGCTCTTCGCCATTTCCTCCGACGGCATCTGGCTTTCTGTTCGCTGCACAGTGCAGGGGACTGGGGGAACGGTGGCTTCTCCAGGAACAGCCTCAGTTTGGCTGCTTTGCTGTCTGGTTCCTGAGAGGGCTCACCGACGTGACTCCCCAGCCCAGCAAATGGTTCAGTTGAGTGACACTCTCAATACTTAAATCAAGGGGACGAGTTAATCAGCATGGCGATCCTGAGGGAAGCAGGGGTGTACCACCAGGTCCTTCATGGGTGTGCTAAGAAGCCCGGATGTCAGGACTCACATCACCGCCATCACTGAGGACCTCGCACTTAGACTTGATCTTGATCCCCAAACAATCACTGTATTGTGTTGTGCTAGAGGTGAGTTTTGATCTGGGCATGGTGGTGCACACCTGTAATCACAGCACTTGAGAGGATGAGACAGAAGAATCACAGGTTCAAGGCTAGCCTCAGCAACTTAGTAAGACCCTGTTTCAAAAATAAAAAATAAAAAAGAGCAGAGGTGGAGCTTAGAGGTATAGAGGTAGAAAGCCTCTGGGTGCAATCCCCAGTAACCACCCAAAAAAAGGACAAATACATACTTAAAATATGCTAAAATGTTTCTGTAATTCTGTTGAATTTTTTAATACACTGGGAGGGAAAAATAAATAAATAGCACTTACTACATGCCAAGTACCATTTGAAGCATTCAACATGTATCAAATCACTGACTCCTCACAGCCATCCTAGACAGGGATTGTTATTATTATCCTCATGGTACAGATGAGTAAACTAAAGCACAGAGAGGTTGAGTAACTCCTCTGAGGTCACACAGGTTGTAAGGGTTGGCACCCAGGTCCTAACCCAAGGCTCAGAGCCCACGTTCCAATCTGCTGTGCTCCACTGTGAGGCCCTGCAAGTGCCCCTGCTCTGATGCTTTATCTAGCCCCAAGGCAGGGTATTCTCAGGCTCCAGCTATTCCTCTTGGTGGGTGGAGCATGTGCCCGCGTGCTGTTCTGATCCCATTTGAACCCTGGCTTGATCACTGCTGGGCCCTATTTCTGGATTCTAGGCTAAATTAGTCTCAAAACATCATCAAGAAAAGCAGGATGGCCAACACACAAGCTCCGTGAGCCCCTTCTCACTCTCTCTGGGCTCGCACTGCCCCCACCCCAGTGCTATCACATCAGATGCCCACACCTTCGCCTCACTGGCTCGCCTCCTCCTTGACAGCTAGGGTCCAACTAGCCTTGGTTCACTCTCATTTTATTAAGGGAGATACGTCATGGTGAACATAGAGACATTTTTACATATGCTTATAATTGACAAGTACAACATTATCTGTGATTTATCATATATTTTAAACCCCAACACACCATCTAAAGCAAAACAGATTCTGCCTTTTACTTCTTCTTTCCTGAGATGTGAAAATTATAACCTATTCTTTAGAAAATTTCCCAAATTTAGGCTGACACACGTTCTCTTTCTTCCTCGTTTCCTCAAGGCGAAGTAATTACAAACAGAACTTGACGAAGTCTCGTAAGGACAGAGAATGCAGTCTGCCTTTTGCTGTCAGCTGTTCAGAGGCGTTTCCGTGGAGAGGAGGTAGTGGTCCTCCTGGTACCAGCAACTGCAGCGCCGTTCCTTCTGCAGACTACAACACTGTCACTGAATATGGGTCTGGACCACCATGTGAGCAAGTCATTTGCAACAGTTTTTAACATATCCTGTGACTGATGAGGAGTCAAACTTCATATATCACGCAGTATTAAAAATACAGCCATTCCCAGTTGACATGTATCGAGAGATTTTTCTATGTTCATACCCTTTGACCAAGTAATTTCACTTTGGGGACTCTGTCCTAGGGAAATAACCTGAAATAACAGAACAGGCTGTATGCACAGAGACAGTAACCAAATGCCTGGTTGTCCCCAAACATAGGACTGGCTAATAAACTATCCACTTAAAGGAGTATTTTATTGCCCTTGAAATATAGTTATGAAAATTTTATAACTTGGAATATTTTTCTCATGTTAAATGGAAAGGTAAGACAAAAATTATATGTACAAGTTAATCACCCTCATGTTAAAATCGGGAACTTTACAGAGCAAGAAAAATAATGGAACAAAACACACTAACTCCCAGAGAAAGTAATTTCAAGACTAGTCTTAAAAGACTCACAGGACTCACGAGAAAAAGAAAGAAATAAGAGCACCCTCGTCCAAGGCCAAGGGGCTCCAGAAGAGCCTTTGGTCTCTCACGCTCTCATATAGGGTGGTACTCAATAAATACGTGTTAAATTAATGAAGGATGAGAGCGCAGGTGTTCCCCATTACCTAATATGCTACAGCATACGAAATTGCTGATTTTTAACCATTTTGACCAATAAAAACAGCAATTTTGTATGGTTCGACTGAATAGAATCAATGAGACTCCACCACTACGTATTACACAGGATCAGGGCGAAATAATGCGCACTGCCGCACTCATTCCCGCTTTTCCTCCATCTCTGTCTCCTTCCCTCTCCCCATACTGGCCAAAAAACCACCCTGAAGAAAATCTCGCTGGAGATTTGACCCTATATTGCCAAAAAAGAAAAGAAAAAGAAAAAGAAAGTAAGTAAGATTTATCCCATGGTCATCATACGGCCATAGTTGAGAGCTTAAGTAAAGCAGTGCAGAACTCAGAAGCATGCTTTGGATATCCTCACATGGCATCTCAGGATAAGAGACACTGAGAAGTCTACTTCCCCACACCTGGCCGCCTAGGGAGAAAATAGGCAGAAGAGAAATAGTCAGTGGTTGCTTTTCAGCATCCCGACAGCATTCTTATGGTCTGCCAGTTTATTTCCTTTCCTACAGGAAGAGTGGAAGCAGTGATCGGAAGCTGGCATTATGTAAAGAGAGTGCTTTTATTTTCTGTTTTTGTTTTTTTTCTCTCTCTCATCACACTCCCTTTCTCTACCCCCAAGCAAAGAACAAACAAATATCACAGGTCACCCGGGGAGGTGGCAGAATGAGCAAGAATCCACCTATGGAGCCATGTGACAGACTCAAAACGCTGAATAATATTTCTGATATTGCAGTTAGCTCCTTGGTAATACTCTACTAACAAATGCAGTTTTGCAAATAATCTACTTCTTCTCTTATCTTTTTTTAGTTTCTTTACTTCAAAGAACAAATATATAACTGTTTAATCACCTTTAAGAATTATAAAGAAGTTATAGATTTATAATATTACCTCTAACTTAACATTATAAATATATAATGAGTGGAATAAATACATAACCACACATAAAGTACCTGACCCATTTAGAGCTTCAGAGCCCTGTTAATCTTAGGCTGGTTGTTAAAATTAGCTTGCCAAAAAAAGGGGGGGATTCTTATTCATCTTTTTTGTGTGTGTGGTCTTTTTTTTTTTTTTAATTAATTGGTGCATTGTAGTCATACATCTTTGTTAGGTACAAGCTGATAAAGGCATACATGCACTGTGTAGTCTCGCATCATAGCGTATCTCCTCCATTTACCTAAGGAAGTGTAGCTGGGACAATTATTCATGAGAACTGCTATTAGTATGACTTTGTGTGTGTGTGTGTGTGGTATTGGGGATTGAACTCAGGGACATTCTACCTCCGAGCTATACCCCCAGCCCTACTTTTTATTCTTTATTTTGAAACCGGGTCTCACTAAGTTGCAGAGTGCCTCACTAGGTAGCTGAGGCTGGCGGCGAACCCGGATCCTCCGGTCTCAGCCTCCCAAATGCTGGGATTACAAGCGTGCGCCACCACACCTGGCCTAGTATGACTTTTACTTAGTTTTAGGAGAAGGTTCTACAATGAAAAGATCAATAAAAAATTATGAGAGAGTTAAAGAAATCAGTTAGTTTTGAACCAAGGTGAAGTCTCAGCAATAAGTTCACAGTATATTCTGTCCTACTTGTTACTGAATTGACAAAGGCTGATTTGTAAGTTATTTTAATCTGAAAGCATTTTGTTAGGGGAGCAAAAAAAAATTCCAGAGTATTCATTTCCAGAAAAAGGAAGAAAGGTATAAACTCTACACTAAATACACACCTTTCAGTACTTACTTAAGCAACACAATATAAAGATTTTGTGTGAAAATAAGCAAGTCTAACTTTTGTCAACATTTCACATACATTTTGTGTTCCTATTGTCCAAAGACAGATGTGAGCTTTAATATGGTTTATTCATATAAGAAGACAAACTAAGCTTCCAATCCACCCAGGAATTTGCTTCTTTCTTTTGTTACTTCAGTGGCTTCATTTGGATTAAGAGACAAAATGAAAAGAAAAATACACAAGGGCCATTTAGATTACTGCAATTGCCTAAAAGTTGGTCACTGTAAACTTACCAACTCAACATGCCTTAACTTCAAAATTCATTTTATAGCAAACAAACTCTAGATCTTGCCCAGTGTTTTCATAGGGACTTATTTTAACCTGGCATGAGTCACTTTCTCTATCAGAAATTAGGTATCTAATTTTTAAATATCAGTTTTATATACTGTATTGCTAATTCACAAATCAGAAGGGCATTATGGGGAAAGCATCGGACTAAGCAACTTGATTCCTAACAGCTGGTCTCTGTATTTTACCACAGTGAATTTCTGGGCCTCTAGATATAGAAAACAATGTGTTTTGTTGGATAGTTACTAAATTTGCTTCTTCTCCTTCCTGTAGTACCTTGACCTATTTAGACTATTTGGACTTCAGTTTCCTAATCAATATAATGGAAATTCATAACAAGGCCAAGCAAATCTAAATTGACTTCTAATAATATGATTGTAATTGTATTTTCACTGATGGGTATCATCAATGCATAGAAATTTATAAGCTTCAAGAGATATAATATCAGAGGTTTAGAATAAAACTAGAAAAAGTCACTTTCTAGAACTGACACCAAAATAAGATAAAGCAAATGAGGTTCAACATCTCTTTAATAACTCACTTTATGAGGTAGTTTTCAAACCTGTTGTTTCCCTTATTATCGGTAGTACAAATAGCACTAAGTATAATCTCACCTGACAGCTTGAGAAAATTATAAATCAGCAGAAGACTCAACTATCTGATCACTAGAAAAGTCAAGAATTAATATGTTTATAGTACCATCTGGGGAAGAAGGTGTCCCCATTTTGAAAGCTGGTGACAGATATCTAGAAAGGTAAATTTGGATTTCACTAATGTTTATTGAACACCTGTGCACCACCTATTTGTGATTGGATATTTCATGTGTTAACTCATTTAGTTCCCTCAAAACCCTATGAGATAAGTATTATCCCAATTTTAAAGATGAGGTTGAAAAAAATCCAAGGACTTATACAGCATCACCCAGCTGGAATCTACACCCACCCACCAACCCATTCTCTGACCCCAAATCCAATATCTTTGTGATCTCTTAAGGAGATTCTTAAGTAAATAGAGAAAAAATTGTTTTCTAACTACCCTAGACTCAAAAATAGTAACATATTTCCCTTTGATTAAAGTTTATGCTTATAAATAAGTTAATTTGTTCTTCACTGATGGAACAAATACAAATGAAACACACACACACACACACACACACACACACATACACACACACACCTGTATCTTTCAAGCTTCTTCCTCTATGGTTTTATATTAGCTTATTAACACTAATTTTATGATTTGAAAGATTTCTGATAACCAAACAAATTACGTTAAGTAATATATGGTCTGTAATAAAATTTTCTTGAGATGGGATCTTACCATGTTGCCCAGGCTGGCCTTGAACTCACAATCCTCCTGCCTCAACCTCCCACATAACTGGGATTGCAAATATAAAATGTTTTACCCAAAGATCCAAAATCAACAAGTACTTGCTATCATATTATTAGATCACATAAATCACTAATATGGCTGTGATGCTGTGAGGGAGAAAGGTAATATTCTTTCATTATTTATTACTAGATTTATGGCTGAGACCTCTATAGCAACAGCAGACTTACAAAAGAAATCCTATGAAGTCTTACTTGGCACAGGAGCCCTCATAAATGAAAACCTGAAAAGATAGGGAAATATGTTCATTTTTATGTATTGGTTTCATGAAGAGTGGACAGCTACACTGAATATGAAAGACAAAGGAGCATGATCTCATGATAATATACCAGGGGTAATTTTAAAAGGCTTCTTTGTTCAGATTTTTCTCTGTGTCCCTGTGTCTTCAGGGATAAGCACATTTCTTTCCTCCAGATATAGGGAGGACCCCTCTCAATCATGAGTCTTAATACCCTTCATTAGTGGAAGGCCAGGGAATTGTTTCATCGCCTGTTTCACAGGAAAATAGAAGAGAAGGTGAGAGAGACCATCCTGCTTTTGCTGTTTCTCAAATTCCCAGGTGTCATATTTGAGGGCAGTGTGTCCTGATCCCTGTCAATGTTAGCAAGCAATTGGTATAAATAAGGATTCAGACAGTTAAGCACAGCTTACTACAACTGAGTCCTCAGTTTTGGCTACCACACGGTACCCTGTCAAACTTGTCAAATGATGGATGGGATACATTCAATTCAGAAACTATCTCATGTGTGGCTCTGCAGATGCCACAGCAGTTATGCCCCCAAATTCCTATGATGTCAACATCAGACTCCTAATGATACAGATAATTTATAAGTATGGTCAGGAAATAAAACTCATCTTGCTTTAAAACACATAAGATAAGTTAGGCAGAAATCTTTGCCACAGCTTGTATCCTCTCTATTTCTTGGGCTCCCAGGAGTCAAGTAGAGAACCACAAAGCTAGCAGACATTGGCCTCACATGGGCTGAATCCTGGAATCTCCAAAAACTGTGAGCAAATAAATCTTGCTTCCTCTGAGTTGTGTGGTCAGTTGTTTTGGATTATGGCAGTGAGAATGTTGACCAAGGTAACAATGCTTTCCAAACTGGCCACAGCAGAAGACCCAGATTTGGGATCTCACCCTAGAACTATTGGCTCAATCTCTCCAGGGACAGGGCCCAGGTCATTGTATTTTTAACAGGACTCTATAATCAAGTAAAATTAGGAATCTCTACTAAGTGGTGTGTGATGTCTGAGCGCTCTCAAATCCATTTGGCTTTTCTTTTTCCTTCTCTTTGCTGCAACTGTCAGAAACCATTCAAATAAAAGAAACCACTCAACCGTGTAACTAGTGATTTTATGTAATAAGGAAGTACTTGCCTCTTAAAGGCTGGTAAACATTTGATAGCTAAAGGATTCCTAAGAGCCCCAAAACACAGTTTAACATCTTAGTATTGCCTTGCAATGTGTTCAGATGAGGCCGAATGCATGTGGATGTGAGGTATTGTCATTATTGGAAATACAATCTGCCATGATGTAGTAGCAGGAACAGAATAGGCAAATATTAATGGACTGCACAGGTCAAAGGAAGAGGTTTCCTCCTATTTAAAAAAAAAAAATTTTTTTTAATGAGATCTAATATCTAGAGTAGAGGGAATAAAGCAATTAGAAATGTAAATTGGTTGCATAATTTATCTTCCAAACTTTTGTAATATTTATTTTTATCCCCCAAAAAACACTAAAAAAATCTATTGCATTTTTACTTAAATGGAGAAACAAATGTGAACACAATTCAACTGCCCAACTGCCATCCAAGGCTATTGCTTACTTTAAAACTGTCTTGTTTGGAAAAAGTTTTAGTATATATATCATTAAATATCCTCAGTATAAAAATAATCTTAGTAACATCTGACACATGAGAATTTATTACATGCTGAGTATTATGCATTGACTCGTTTAGTTCTCACAACACTCTTATGAGCTATCATCACTGTTTTGCAGAAGAGAACACTGGGGCTTAGAGTGCTACAGTCATTTTGCCAATGGTTTCACAGCTAGGATGTTTCAGAGATGGAATCTGAATGAAGTCCAGAAATAATTCACTAAATAGTAACAAATGGCCTCTAATTCAGCTAACATTTATTGCACAGCTAATACGTATAACATCCTATCCCCTTTCTTTTAGAATTGACAATTTAGTTTATAAAGGCAAGGCACACAAACAACATCTATACAGAAGAATTCAACCTTTTTTGTTTTATCAAGCATGATATCAAAAAAGAGAAAGTGCAACTATATAGAGGAAGTAGGTATAGTCTTAATGCTAAGCAATTACTAGGATTGCATAACATTCACTAAATTATAGAAATTGCAATCTCATCCAAAGAAGGTCAAGACAATGTTTATGGAGACTTCAATGTAGTTAGAATTAAAATGCTTTAAAAAGTCACTTAGACATAATTAAAATATTTGAGTTCCCCTTTCCCTCTATACCTACTTACTTTTAGAAGGGTTAGCTGCCTAAACTCCTTTTTTGCCACTGCTATGCACTTCTATATCATACTCACGCTAGATTTTCAACCAGGCAGAAATTTTATCATTAAGTTACCAATTATGGGACAGTGAAGCACCCACTTAATATAGGGCCTGGTTCACAAAACGCTTCAGGTTAAAATTTTTGAAAGCTTTGTTTTTTTCACACTTCCTGAAAGGACTGGTCAGGAGATTGGACTTGAAGGCCACTTTTCACTACATTTCCAAGCAAATACTCTTGGGTGATGGTTTCCTCATCTGTGAATTAAAAGTATTACTTGCCCTCCTCAGCTCTTCAAGTGCCTGGGAAGATCACACAGCACAATGACTATAAGAAAATGCATACCATGAACTGCAAATAACTATATGGGAGAGAGTACTCTGGAAATTAAATCCTTCTCCCCCCTCCCCCAGATGTCCAGGAACCCCAAGCTGGTTGGACCTTTTTCTTCATCAGTGTGTCAAGAGTGCTTCACTATTGAAGATGCCATGCATGCAGACTGTCCTGCCAACATTTTTAGGTCTGCAGAACAAATATAAATGGATACATAGAGGGTTCCTGGCCTTGGTCCCACATAAATAAAAATGTGTTCTATTCATGATGATTTATGCATAACCAAGACATCCCACGCATTTTCTTATAATAAGGGTTAATCGTGGGCTATTAAAGACACACACATGATCTAGTAGCCTGCATCACCCTTCTGTGAGGCTGCAGAGAGCTCTACGAAGTCCCACTTGGCAATGTTGATTTAACACCTCATAAAATCCAGCTCTTTAGAGGAGCACTCTGGTTTTCAGGCCTGGGACAGAGTGAGAAGAGTTTAAAATAGGTCAATCAGACAACTTTTTTTTTTTTTAATCTAAAAGCTTGTCCAGAGCATGATACGACAGACTTTAAAATGTTCAAAGAGAAGCATGAGTACTTTGCCAGTGCACGAAAAGAACTTTTCTCAAAAAAATGCATTTTAGTTCTATATTCTTTTATATATTTTTTGTGTTTTGAAAATAGATGGTTTCAATTTGGAAGATTTTTTTTTTCTTTTTTCTGTACTGGGTTTGAACCCCCTAGCCCTGTTTTTAATTCTTTTCTTTTTTTTTTTTTTTTTTTTTTTTTTTTTTTTTTTTTTTTTTTTTTTTCCGTACTGTGGATTGAACCCAGGGGCATTCTACCTCCAAGCTACATCCCCAGCCCTATTGTTTAGTCTTTGTTTTGAAACAGGGTCTCACTAAGTTGCAGAGGGCCTCACTAAGTAGCTGAGGCTGGCTTCGAACCTGGATCCTCCAGTCTCAGCCTCCCAAGTACTGGGATTACAAGCATGAGCCACCATGCCTGGCTCAATTTGGGGGATTTTTTAAAATAAAAATTTTACATATATTTGCCCTGAAAGTAGAATACTAATTTTATAATTAATACCTTTTTTCTGTTGGCAATATTATATTTTCAAAATAGTTTTCTATGATTAATTAAACAAGTCAACTTTGAAATATTGTTTGGTTCCAAAGAGGCTCTGGGACACAGTATTAGGTTAAGAAACTATACCCTCCACTTTGGATTATACTTTTTGGCAAACCAAAACACTGAGAGTTTCATTATATTAATAAGTAAATAGAACCCACACTGAATGCAATTGTTAATGTGAAAATTTTCCCAACATTTGTATGCTTCAGGATACTTCCAAGGATCACATGAATATAAAAATAGCTGAAATGCTTGTTCCATTTAACCTTTTATCTGGCACTTTAAGAATAAAAGCAATAGTGGATATGCCAAAGTAACTGAATTTTACATTAGAAACAGGATTTTTTTTTTTAAGGAAATGCTTTTGTATTTCCCAATTCTTGGAACCCAAAACCAAAACTCATCATACTTTTGGAAGCCCAAGTGTTTGTTCCTCCTGCCATAGAAAAGCTCATTGGGGACCCTGGAGACCAGCACAAAGGCAACAGACCTGATGGAAGGATTTACATAGAAGGAACCTCGTCTGCTCAGGCAAAGGAGTGTGGACTCCTGGAAATCTTGAAGGCCATGTTTGCCTAGAAATAAGGCTGACTCTTTAATACTGTCAAAAATCCTTCAAATTCCTCTCTCTCTCCCTCTCCATCCCTTTTTTCCTCATCTCTAGAATATACTCTTAGCCTCAGCAAACAACAATTACTCCAGTCCCAATCTTATAGCTAAGTGCACAGTGTTAGGTATGTTAATAGCCCTAATTTTTAGATGCATTTCCTTTTTATTAAGATTATTTGTAATTCACAAATAGTAGTTGCACACATGTATGGGTACAATATGATGTTTTGGCATATGTATGCAATGTAGAGTGATTAAATCAAGCTGGTAAAAATATCTATCACCTCATTTGTCATTTTTGTAGTGAGGTATTTGAAATTTGCTTATTTATTTCCATATATACAAGGCATTATTATTGACTATAGTTAATGTTATTGACTATAGTCACCCTGATGTGAAACAGATCTCAAAACATATTCCTTCTAGCTAAATGAAACATTTTTATACTTTTATTGGTGCTTTATAGTCTCACATCACAATGTAGTTCACAGCAATAGTGACATAAATGCATACAACACTTGGTGGACTTTACCCCAGATCCCTCCCCTAACCACCCCCTTCCTCATTAAGATTGGTACTGGTATTTATTCTCACATCTGTACATACTGGCAATGGAAGTGATTCCTTCATTGATCCTTCCCTCTTCCCTGTCCCCTTTCCCCTGGATCACCTCCCTTGGCTCCAATGAAGCTCCTCCATTATCTGAAAACTTTCTGGTATCTCAGTTACTCCCTAGCTTCATATGAAAGAAAGCATATGATCCTTCAATTTCTGTGACTGGCTAATCTCAGCATAATGTTCTCCAGGTCCATCCATTTTCCTGCAAATGACATTATTTTGTTCTTCTTGATTGCTAGTAGAATTCCATTGTGTGTATGTCCCACAATTTTGTAATTTATTTATCTGTTGATGGACATCTAGGTTGGTTCTATAATTTGGCTATTGTGAATTGTGTTGCTATAAACATCGATATGCATATATTACTATTTTTTTTTAAATTTCAGTCCCTTTGGAAAGATACCCAGGACTGGTATAGTTACATCATATGGTGGATCCATTCCCAGTTTTCTAAGGAATCTCCACACTGATCTCCATAGTGGATGCACTAAAATGCAACCCCACCAAGTAGAAGAGTTCCTATCTCCCCACATCCTCACCAGCATTTATTGTTATTTGACTTCTTGATGATTGCCATTCTGATTGGGGTTAGATGGAATCTCAGTGTAGTTTTGATTTGCATGTCCCTGATTGCTAATGATGTTGAACATTTCTTCATATATCTACTGGCCATTTGTGTCTCTTCTTTTGTGAAGTGTCTATTTAGTTCAATTGCCCATTTCTCATTGGGTTATTTGTTTGTTTGTTTATTTGTTTGCTTGTTCATTTGTTTGTTTTTAGTGTTAAGTATTTTAAGTTCTTTGCATATTCTAGATATTAGTTCCTCTATCAGAGGGATAGCTGGCAAAGATCTTCTTCCATTCTGTAGGCTCACTATTTGGATTCATGATAGTTTCCTTTGATGAGCAGAAACTTTTTAGTTTAATGCCATCCCATTTATTAATTCTTGTTTTAATTCCCTGAGCTTTGGGGGTCTTATTGAGGAAATTTCTACCTGTGCCTACATGTTGGAGTATTGGACCTATGCCCTCCTCTAGTAACTCCAAAATCTCTGGTCTAATTTCCAGGTCTTTGAACCATCTTGAATTGACTTTTGCACAGAATGAGAGGTAAGGATTTAATTCCATTTTTCTACAAATGGATAACCAGTTTTCCCAACACCATTTGTTGAACAGGCTGTCTTTTCTCCAATGTATGCATTTGGCACCTTTGTTGAAAATCAATTGGCTATAAGTGTGTAGATTTGTTTCTATATCCTCTATTCTATTACACTGGTCTATGTATCTGTTTTTGGGCCAGTATCATGCTGTTTTATTACTATAACTCTACAGTATAGTTTGAAGTCAGGAATTGTGAAGCCTGCCACATGGTTCTTATTCTGAGAATTTGTAGATTTGACTATTCTGGGTCTTTTGTTTCTCCATATGAAATTTATGACAGATTTTTCTAGGTCTGTGAAGAATTGGTATTTTAATAGGGATTGCATTGACTCTGTAGATCACTTTTGGTAAAATTACCATTTTGATATTTACTCTGCCTATCCCAGAGCAAGGGAGACCTTTCCATCTTCTAAGATCTTCAATTTATTTCTTTAGTGTTTTATAATTTTCATTGTAGAGGTTTTTTACCTTCTAGGTTAGATTTATTCCTAGATATTTTATTGTTTTTTAGGTTATTGTGAATGAATTTTTTTCTTGATTTCTTTTTCAGTGGATTCATGATTGTAGTATAGAAAAGCTACTGATATTCTGCTACTTTGCTGAATTTGTTAATCAACCCTAGAAGTCTTTTGGCTGAGTGTTTTGGGTCTTCTAAATATAGGATCATGTCATCTGCAAATAGAGATAATATCAGTTCTTCTTTTCCTATTTGAATTCCTTTGGTATCCTTCTCTTGTCTTATGGCTCTGGCAAGAGTCTAAAAGGACTATATCGAAAAGGAGTGGTGATAGTGGGCATTTTTGTTTTGTTCCTGATTTTAAAGGGAATTATTCCCTTAGTTTTTCCCCATTCAAAATAATGTTGGCTTTGGGTTTATTTATGTTGAGGTAAGTTCCTTCCTTCTATTCCAATTTTCTGCTGTGTTTGTAACATAAATGACTGTCGGACTTTGTCGGATGCTTTTTCAGCATCTATTGAGATGATTGGTGATTTTTGTCCTTAGTTCTATTTATATGGTGAATAACATGTATTGATTTGCATATGTTAAACCAGCCTTGTATCCCTGGGATGAAACCAATTTGATCATTGTGTACAATTGTCTTGATACAGTTTTGAATGTGCATGGATAGTATTTTATTTTGAATTTTTGCATCTATGTTCATCAATGATATTGGTCTGTAATTTTCTTTTCTTGGAGGATCTTTATTCAGTTTTGGTAAGGTGATATTTGCCTCATAGAAGGAGTTTGGAAGCATTCTATCTCTTTCTATTTCATGGAATAACTTGTGAAGTATTTGGTTTAGTTCTTCTGTAAAGGTTTTGTAGAATTTAGCTGGGAATCCATCTGGATCTGAGTCTTTTTTTTTTTTAATGGAAGTCTTTTTATTGCTATTTCATTCTCTTTGCTTGCGATTGGTCAGTTTAAATTTTCTATGTGTTCTTGATTCAATTTAGGTAGGTTGTATGTGTCTAGAAAAATGTCAATTTCTTCTGTTTTTCAGTTTATTGGAGTATAAATGTTCAAAATAGTTTCTGATGATCCTCTGGATTTCCCCACTAACTCTGATGATGTCTCTTTTTTCATTTCTGATTTTAATAATTTGCGTTGACTTTCTCTTTATTTTGGTTAGGTTGGCTATGGATTTATCAATATTGTTAATCTTTTTCAAGAACCAGCTTTTTGTTTTGTTGATCTTCTGTATTGTTTTTTTGTTTTTTGTTTTTTGTTTTTTGTTTTTGCTATTTCATTGATTTCTGCTTTTATTTAAATTATCTCCTGCTTTCTACTAGATTTGGTATTGTATTGTTCCTGGTTTTTTTCCAGGTCCTTAAAGTATGTCATTAGATAATTTATTTGATGATTTTCTGTTTTTCTTATGTGCTCACTCAGTACTATAAATTTTCCTCTTAAAACTGCCTTCAAAGTGTCCATAGACTTTGGTATGTTGTATCTCTTTTTTTGTTTAATTCTAGGATTTTTTTTATTTCTCCCCTTATTTCTTCTCTTATCTAGTCTTCATTCAAAAATGTATTACTCAGTCCCAATGTATTTATGTCATTTCTTTTGGTCTTACTGATGTTTATTTCTACTTTCATTCCATCATGATCTAAAAACATGCAGGGAATTATATTACATTTTTTTAAAAAAATTGTTGGTACTTGCTTTGTGGCCTAGAATGTAGTCTGTTTTAGAAAAGTAGCAGGCTGGAGATGGTGGCGCACGCTTGTAATCCCAGTGCTTGGGGGCTAAGACTGAAGGATCCAGATTCACCACCAGCCTCACCTACTTAGCAAGGCCCTCTGCAACTTAGTGAGACCCTATTTCAAAATAAAGAGTTAAAAATGGGACTAGGGGTGTAGCTCAGAGGTAGAATGTCCCTGGATTCAATCCCTAAATCCGAAAAAAAAAAAAAAAAGAAAGAAAGAAAAGAATAGATGCACTTACATTTGGGGCATAAATGTTTACTAACATTACATCTTTACATCTTCTTATTGGATTGCTCCTTTTATTAGTAAGAAATCCTGTTTTGCCTCTTCTGATGAGTTTTGGCTTAAAGTGTGCTCTATTGGATATGAGTGTTGCTATCTCTGCTTCTTTTCAGTCTCCATTTGCATGGTATATCTTTTTACATCCTTCTCCTTTAGCCTCTGGATATCTTTGACTATAAGGTGAGTTTCTTGCAAGCAGCATATAGTTAGATTATGTTCTTTAATTCACATTGTCATTCTATGCTTTTCATTGGAAAGTTTAGACCTTCATCATTCCGTGTTAGTGTTGAGAGATGAGTTTTGCTTCCTTTCATTTTGAATTATACCTTCTGCTTGATATTGTGTTATTTCTCCTTCACTTAGTTGCCCATTTGGTCAAATTTGCCCCTTCCCTGGCTATGCTTTGAAACTTTTCCTGAGGAGCTTCTGAAGAGCTCCCCTGGCTGGGGAACCACGAACCTTCAGTCTCTCAGAGACCACCATTGGTGTTACAAGCTTGTACTTGGGAATTTCCTTACAGCATTTGTCATAAGTAGCTTTGTCAAACAACACTAGATTGTTGAGTTGTCCCAAACTTTTGCTTTGGACCACTTCTTTTTGCCCTTGCCCCCAGCTTTGTTCCATGGGTCTTTGCCTTTTTTGGCTGACTTCCTGACATCTTTCTTTTTCTTGTTCTTGGGCATCCCAAAGCTTGGAGAGCAGCGGTTCCCACTGCAGCCCCAAGATGTCGGACAAAAAGGAAAACTTTGTACTCTGTGGCCAGCAACTCCCCAGCCCCTCCCTACCTACCATCTCTGTAACCATTGTTCCATGAATTTGACTCTTTTAGATCCCACATATAAGTGAGATCATGTACCTATAAACTAATAAAAAAAAATCTACTTTAGATATTGGAAGAGAAGCTCTATGGAGCCAGGGAGGGGGTCTTGGGGAAGGCGAGGGGATGGGGAGAGGGAGAATTAATAAAGGAAACCCCTCCATCTACATTATGCACATATGTGAGAATACCAGTGCCAGGGAGTGGCAAAGGAGCAGGGAACTCTCACTAAGTGCTATGTGCATGTGTCACTATCCCTAGGAACTGCCTGATGTAAGACTACAGTACACTAATAAAAGTATAAAAATAAATAATATCAAAAATAAATAAATAGAAATTTTACTATGAAAACAAAACAATCAAAAAAATATGAAGAGGTCAAGTTACAATAGCAACATAAAATACTTAGGTGTAAATTTAACCAAGGAAGTAAAAGGCCTATATATGGAAAACTATAAGACACTCATGAAATAAATAGAAGAAAACACAAATGGAAAGAAATTCCATGTGTATGGACTGGAAGAATTAATGTTGTGAAAATATCTACACTACCCAAAGCAATTTATAGATGCAATGCAATCCCTATCAAAATCTGGATGCATTTTTCACACAATAATATTAAAAACCTTAAACTGATGTGGAACTGCAAAAGACCCAAAAGAGCCCAAATAATTTTGAGCAAAATGAACAAAGCCAGAGGCATTGTATTTTCTTAAATGCCTTGTGGGGTGTTTGTTTTGGTACTGGGGATTGAACCCAGAAGCATTCTTCTGAGCTTCACCTCAAGCTTTTTTTATTTTTTGAAACAGGGTCTCCTCGGTTGCTGAGAGTCTTACTACATTGCTGAGGCTGTCCTTGAACCTGCACTCCTCCTATCTTGGCCTTTCAAGTACTAGGATTACAGGTATGCACCACCATGTCCAAATTAAATATCTTGTCTTTAAAAACAGAGAATTGAGCTGGGTGTGGTGGCGCATGCTTGTAATCCCAGCATTTGGGAGGCTGAGACCGGAGGATCCGGGTTCGCGGCCAGCCTCAGCTACCTATGAGGCACTCCGCAACTTAGTGAGACCCCGTTTCAAAATAGAGAATAAAAAAAATAGGGCTGGGGATATAGCTCGGAGGTAGAATGCCCCTGAGTTCAATCCCCAATACCGAAAAAAAAAAAAAAAAAAAAAAAAAACAGAGAACTGGTTCTTCTGACCTCTAACATCCATGGCTACCTCAGGAAGTTTCAAATCCAAAAAATTACCCAGATAAGAGCTTCTAAATGATTCTTTGTCAAGACCCTCTCCTTCACCCCCCTAATTTTTTTTCCATTTTTTAATCATGCAAAAATTAATTATTTAAGAATCTCTACTGGAATAAAAAAAAATGAACCAAATAAGAATAAAGAATGTTGATATAACCTTTCCTTGATTATGTAAGAATCAAAATATACACACTCTCAATTCTATCGGCTCCAGCAGCTGAAAAATGGCTACAGATTTCTTAGGTTGAGTCATATGAAATTGCCAATATTCGGCCATTTTGATGTACAATTGTAATTTTAATAACTTTAAGCCCTGAACATAAGAATGTTTGGATTAAAAATAAAATTTTGAGCTAATTAATAAACTACTCTTCCATCACCAAGCAAATTAAGCTTTTAAAGGTTTAAACCAAAGAGCCACATTTAAAAATATTTCAGTGTTGTTATACATTTTCTTCATTTGTGGTTCTAGTAAAATCCATATTGATGTTTTTGAATGGTTCTTTTATGATAGAATTTCCTGTATTTTACTTTTAATGGCATGAAATCACAGAGTGCCTCTAAATTTCACCCAGGTCACATAGCACAGAACAAGCAAGCACTTATACTCAAATTATCACCCAGCCAGAAGGGAAAGGCAGATTGCACTTAGAATAATACATATTATTTTTAAAAAAATATTCTCAACTTGTGGTGAAATGGGTTTACTAATACATTTCTTGTGTAATTGTTTATTTGGTGCTCAGGAAGAGGCAATTTTCTTTGTACAGGCAAATACCTCCAATGCATTTGATTATCCAATTCCATTCCTTGTGCGAATAGCACATCGCTCTCCCACCTGTACTCTTAGGACACATTGTGCGTATTTCCTTCTGCCGTAACACTTACCACATGATTAACCTGTCTCCTATCGGCCCCTCTCTTGAACTGAAAAGCACCTGATCCAGGAAGGAAGAGTTACTTACCTATCTTTGCATCTCTAACCCAATATTTGACACATAATAGATGCTCGATAATTTTGGATGAAAGTTTTTGATGATTAGCATAAAATAGAAGTATAAACAGACCCATTCCAAATCTTTTTTAAAATTAGAACCAACAGAAGTTGTCAAGCCATTGGATGCAGGGAATAAGGGACAAGGAAAGTCAAGGGTGACTCAAACTTCCAGCTTGGTAATACATTGAGTCTGAAATGTTAGTGGGCCAACCTGAAGAAAAATAACCAAGAAAAGTGCTTGGAGGAGAAGCTAAGACATCGCAGAAGTCACTGTGGGGCATGTAAGTGGAAATCAAATCACACAAGATAAGGAGAAGAGAAGACTAACGACAAGATCTTAAGGTAATGTCAGGGTTTGGGCCAGGCTGAGTAAGACTTTTTGAAGAACTCCTAACATTTGCAAAGGAACATTTAAGTGCATGTCATCTTCGTTTAAAGTGTCATAACTGTTGAGAGGATGAATATTCGTGAACTGATTTCAGTTAAATGGTGAACTTGGCAGTTCAGTGATAGAATAAAAATAGTCAAGCTGTTCCTGAGTGATCAATCACCAGTGAACTGGGAGTTAGTCCTTGGATAATTCTCGTCTATGTGCAAGCAGCCTGGCGAGCCAGTGCATCTCCTCTCCAGACCGTGCCTGCGTCAAACATAGCAATTAATACAAAAGCTCTGGAAGCTGGACGTGGTGGTGCACGCTTGTAATCCCAGTACTTGGGAGGCTGAGACCAGAGGATCTGGGTTCGCAGACAGCCTCAGATACTTAGTGAGGCCCTGTGCAACTTAGTGAGACCCTGTTTCAAAATAAAGAATAAAAAAATAGGGCTGGGGCTGTAGCTCAGAGGTAGAATGCCCCTGGGGTTCCATCCTCAGTACTGCAAAAAAAAAAAAAAAAAAGCTCTGGAATCAGCCTGCCTGGGTTCCTATGGCAGCTCTGGTATTGACTGCCTTTGTGACCTTGGAGCAAAATGTTTACAGTCTCTGTGACCTTGTTTCTTTGTAAACAAAATAAGGCTATTGAAAGTATTTGCTCTATGGGGTTATTATGAGTATTAGGTAAGTTAAGAAATAATAAAAATCTTAAAACAACAGTTGACAGATAGAAATTAAGAGTATTGCTTCCCATACAACCCATAACATAGAGAAAGTAGACTCTTAGGATGATCTTGGGCTCCACTCTCCCATTTGTTCAAGCCTCCTTCACCAGAGGATGTTTATTGACACAAGTGATACTGCTGAATTACATCACAGAACATGAACTTCAAATTGCTTTTCCAAGAAAGTGAAAGGATGTTCCCACTCTTTCCAGCGAGGTCTTCCTTTGGAACCATGACTATCATTAGCAAATCAAGAAGCAAGTCCAGCCTGTGGCTGTGGAGCCAGTTCAGTTTTCTCCTGAGGAGAGCCTCGATGCCAGGTGGGAATTGAACCTTGGCCTCATTAGGAGCGTGTTTCTAGCCAGTTCAGCTAACTCAACCAGGAAGGCTGTGCCTTGCAGATTTGGAACTCTGAAAAATATCTACTTGTCAAACTGCTGGGAAAGGGTGACAAGAACTATTAAACATTACCATTATTTGCATGAGTCCAAGAATTCAACCAATGTGAGTACTGAGAAATCTACTCCTGAATTAAAATTTTATCTTAGGTTTATACTGGCACAGGGTTAGCGTTCAATAAATCCCCTCTGAGTTGACTGATCACTGAGGCTAAATTCCTAAGTATGTATAATAAAAATGGTAGCCTGCCTAACAATCAAAATAGCAGTTAGTAGAAGGTATGTCCATATTTTATGTGACTTTGTGTAGCCAGTTAAGAACCAGGTGCTCAAAGCTTTAACCATTACTATATATACCGTTCAGGACAGATTTTTATAAGTGATTCCCTGAAGGTAAAGTATTTAGCCTTCTGTGTCCACTTTATAGTCCCTTTCTGCTTTCTCCTTAATGGATAACATCCGTCCACAAATTTGTAACATCAGTGAGTTCAAATAATGACTAGTGAGAATTCCATTCCTATTTGGAGGTTAAGACATTTTAAACTTCATTTCAGAGTGTGGTTTAATCTAAAAGTTAATCAACCTCAACCTTAGAGATTTAACAAAAACATAAAAGAATAGCTTTGAGACCAACCTGTGCTCTTAAGCCTCAAAAAGAAAGGAAAGAGGTTGATCTCTTTATTGGATCCAGCAGAGAGGCAGCTACTCAACTGACCGGCTGATGTGAGCCTTTGCAGGAGGAAGGGTTTCTCAGCTAGCCGGTTTGAGAAGGAATAAAAAAGGTTATCCTGAGCATTTTTTGGCTTCCTAATACCTATAGATCAATCCTTTCAGGAAACACTGACATTAAGAACTCGAGTTCTAAATCCTGGAGTGCTGGCACATGCCTGTAATCCCAGTAATTGGGTGGCTGAGGTGGGAGGATCATGAGTTCAAGGCCAGCCCAGGCCATTTAGTGAGACCTTGTGTCAAAAAAATAAAATAAAAAGGGCTAAGGATGTAGCTCAGTTGTAGGAAGCCCCTGGGTTTAGTCCCCAGTACAAAAAAAAAAAAAAAAACTAGACTTCTTTTGCATTCCATTTGCACATTCCTTTTCCTATTTTGTCTTTCAAGACATTTCTAAGGATTTCACTAAAATTCTACAGACCTCAGGTCTCATAACCAACCAAATCTTCCCTTATTTGTTCCCATCTATAAACTACTTTATTGACAGAACCTAAAGGTAGAGTCAAAAGAAAGAGGGCAGGACATGGGAGAGAAAGGGAGAGAGGGAAAGCAGGAAGAAGGAAGGAAGGAAGGAAGGAAGGAAGGAAGGAAGGAAGGAAGGAAGGAAGGAAGGAAGGAAGGAAGGAAGGAACGGACCCACTGGGATCTTACATAGGAAAAAAATACATTCTTATTTTCAGAAAGTGAATATGAGAAAAAGCATCTATGTATTCGTACCAGAAGGCCTAGTTGGAGTGGATTTGTCAATCACAGATCTGAATTATATTCAGCTTTTTCTCTGCCTTTCTGTTACTAACCCATTTGAAAGAGCTGGGTAAAGCTATATAATTTTATCTTGTGTTCATATTTTCAAATGGATATGTTTTAATTGGAAAAAGTGACCTGAAGTTTTAAATAATATTTCCTAAGTGTTAAGGATTAACTTTTGCAACTTACATTTCTTTTATAATGGCTAATTCATATCACAGTTCCTTTATACAACATTTTTATTTTTTCTGCTCCTAACCTATTGCCAAAAAAATGCTTTCCCATCTTGCTAAGTTTGCTTGGCTTTTTGTACCTTTACAGCTTGCTCTTTCTTCAAACACTGAGTACCTACTGTGTGCCAGGGGCTGGAAAGTCACATCTATCCATGCCATGATCTCTACCTTAATGAAACTTATTTCCCACTACACAGAGAATATACCTCTTCTTCGTTTAAAACCTTCTTTACATCTCTGGAAACTCCCTCAGGCTCTCCATTGGGAATCTATTGTCCCTTGCCAAAAGCTCTTTGACTCTCACCCAATCATATGGCTGATATTCTAGGTCTGTATTACACCACAGTCTCCTCTTGGAAGAGCCATTTCTCTCCACATTTTTAGATTTGAGCATCAGTCTATTTTTCTAATCCTTTCTCTTTATTGGTAATTTTATAAAGTTATCCTATGCCTCTGTTCCAGAACACTTAGCTTCTATTTTTGTACACCCATGCTCTGCCTGCCTTTTCCTTTATAAAAGCCCTTGCTCTCTCTTCTTCTCCATTCTGCAAACTTTATGCTTTCCTTCCAATATCTATTCTTCATTTCTGGACCAAGCAAGTAACACAAGAAATTTTTAACTTTGCTATAGGTAACTTTTCTGTTCACATCACAAAATAGGATCACAGGAAAAAAAAAAAAAACAAACAAACAAAAAAACCTATTACAATCTCAATTATTTTTAAAAGCAAAGTGTTTGTAAAAACTGCTAACTTGAAAATTCTCAAGCCTGAAAGCTTATTAGTTCATACATTCCCTATCATAACCATGCATCCACCTAACCAGAACAAAATCATCCTGCAGAGAGACTTTCGGAAAAGAAAAGCAAATGCTTCCATTCATTGAATGACTAGGACCCAGTAGAAGAGGCACTTGAGTTTGATTCAGTACCAGTGCACATCAGTCCCAAGTCAAGACAGATGTACTTGTTCATCTGGGAGACCCTCTCATTAACCCCACTTTGGGAACACTTGGAAACAAACCCAGGGTTACCCTGCATTCCAAAGAGTACTCTGGGGAGTCTCTCTCAATCCTGATCTTACAGTAATAGAAGGCCTCATTTGGTGATTCAGAGCTTTCTGCTAAACTAGCAATACCCCTTAGAGTTGAGACTGCCCCCTGGACCTTCCAGAGCCTGCGTTCTGGATTACCAGGTGGCATGAATGATAGGTGCTCTTTGGGTTCCTCTTTCTCCATCAAACTCCAATCCCACAGTGTCCTCAGTCTCCAATCCCTCCTACCTGTTTACCCCCAAATTTCTCAGGTGTGGTGAAGTTGACTAGTACCAACTGCATACAAGGAATTCCGACAATAAAGAGAATAGCATTGCAAGTGTAATAAATAACTGTTGTGATTCATTAGAAATTCAAAATGCTAATACTGGAAGATATTCTTAAATGTGCTTACCTAAAATATGCACATTCGTTGATAATCCCCTCCCACACAATCCCCAATGTCGCTGAGGGTCTCCCTAAATTGCTGAGGCTGTCCTCAAACCTACCATCCTCCTGTCTCAGTCTACCAAATACTGGAGTTACAAGCATGCATCACCATGCCTGGCTTAACACATTCAGTCTTAATGCTGATGATTCCCACTCACCGATGTCCACTTGATCTGAAATGTCAAAATGCCACAGAAAATACTGAGAGGTCAGGAATAAATTTGCACAAATTACATTGATATTTTGCTATATCACTGTGAGTTGAGTTATTCTAGCATAGCATTAGGCCCAGAGTATACCTATTGTATTAAATAGTTATAAAACTCTCCCAGAATTCTATATCTAAGAAGTGACTCTATTAAGTAAAAATTAGACATTTAAGGGTCTGGCAAATTTGTAATTTTTCCTGAGAAACCTGGAACCCATTCAAACTGGTATTCCATTAATTACAGCCACACCCATATTTAATTTTCAGGACTCTCCCAGCCAATGGTTATATAACTAAAAAACAAATCGCATCTGACCAATGAATGCTAGAGAATTTAATGGACACTGTACTTAAAACTTCCCCCAAATTCCCTGTTTCATTGTTAATGCCATTAAGAAATTTATTACTACAGTTGGAAATGACCTCCATAAGTTATTTTAAGTTAGACTAATTAAAATATGTGGCTAGGATTTCATATCAGTAATGTGTTTGACTTAAGAAGAATAGCTATGTTTTGTATCAAACTGGACTTGGTAGTACATATTGGGCTTACAAATCTCTGGTGTCAGTCCTCCGCAAAAGCACCATTTGTTTAGCAAGATTTGAAGAACATGAGTAAGAAAGAGTAGGTCCAGATGTTCTGCTTAAACCCAGGTGTGGCTCAGTTGGCCTGTTTTGTGATGGGGGATTTTCCAGAGCACAGGAAGCAGCACCTGTATGAGATTACACACAGATTTAAACTCTCCACCAAGTTGACTGCCTTCTGTCTGATCTCCTCCTAATTGCAATGGCTTAAATAGATCTCAGGTGGAATTGGCCAAACATTCAGACTCTGCTTGCTACTGCTTGAATTGATTGGAAAAATATACAGAAACCTCAGTTGCAGTTTGATCTTCTTAAATGAAGATGATCAGTTGCCAATATAATGGAATCCAAGTTGATAGAACTAAGAATATCGAAGTATACAAAATTAGTAATTAACCCAGGGTTTTTTGCTGCTACTATATCCTTTTCCTAAAAAAAAAATCCAAACATATTTCCTATACAATTCAATACTAAAATTAAGGTAATATTCAAAAAAAATAAAAAATAAATAAGGTCACAAAGCACCCAATGTATTATGTGGATATTCAACAGATTTTGGTTGTAAATCGGTCTGGTGTGTGTAGATGACTTTTGGCTCCCTTATTAAAGGAAAATTCTTCTAGTAAAAATACACAGCACCCTTTTTTATATAGTAAACAGATGTCAGCCTTTCATTGTAAAGCATTTTTGATTCGGTAGATGTCAAATATTACTTTAACAGACAGTTCCTGTCTACAAAGAATACCTAACATTTGTGAGATGAAATAGCAACTCAAAAGTTGTAGGGATTTTTTTAACAGCTAATAAGGCACCATTAAAATAAATGGCTTTGAAAGTCTGGTCTTAGCACTTTAATTTAAAGATCATCTCTATGCATTAAAATTTCTTTAGTATATGATTTTGGAGTGATAAAAACCCTGCAGTTAAATGTGCTTATCCAGCAAAGCCACCCTCCCATTAGCCTGTTGGATTTTCATAAACTGCTGATTCCTCTTTGTAACTTCAGGCTATAAGTGCTAAATGGCATAAGCACAGTTACAGATGACCAAATCCAAACGGTGTCTCTATGTCAAGCTGTTTTCTGCGGTTACTTTCCAAGGACTACAAAGTTAATGGTCCTTTTGTTTTCTAATATCTTTAGATGTTTCTTGATAGAGTACCTGTCTATGCATGTCTTTTAGGAGGAAGGCCTGCTAACTTCAGGGTAGCTGCTAAACACTGTGTTGGTTCAGACACTGTGACACCAACATGGTTGGCTTTGTAGACTTAGAGGCATCTTGGCAGCACACTTCCCCAAAGCGGAACAACTCACAATTTTCATGTCCTAACAGCATCCAATTCCTGTGCCTTACATTTAACTACTGCCCTTGGTCTACGTAGTGGGTCACAGGACATTTGATCTTCCCACCCTCCAGAGTGCTTAGCTCTTATGGCAAACAAAGAAGAGACTGCATGTTGCTGGAGAATGGTGAACCCAGGTCTCAAACCCAGAGTTTAAAAATGTAAAGAAGCATAACTATCTTTCCTGGTCACTGGCCAGAAATGTTTTTGAACCATTTACACTTAATGACAAGTACAATATTTTTAAGCACTTGCTGAGCATGATCTTTTCAAAATGCACCCTATTAGCCAGGTATGGTGGCACATGCTTGTAATTCCAGTACTTGGAAGGCTGAGGAAGGAGGATCACAATTTCCAGACCAGCCTCAGCAATGTAAGGAGAACTTCAGCAACTTAGTGAAATCCTGTTTCAAAATAAAATAGGGCAGGGGGTGTAGCTCAAAGGTAGAATGTCCATAGGTTCAATCCCCAGAACTACAAAAGTAGCACTTTTGTACAAAAAAAAAAAGGCACTCTATATTTATTTATTTATTCATTTATTTATTTATTCATTCATTCATTCATCTATTGTACTAGAGATTGAACCCAGGGACATTCTACCTCCAAGCTACACCCCAGCCCTATTTTATTTTTGTTTTTATTTTTTATGTTTTGAAACAGGGTATCACTAGGTTGATGAGACTCTCACTATTGCTGAGGTTGTCCTCAAACCTGTGATCCTCCTGTCTCAGCCTCCCAAGTACTGGGATTATAGAAGTGTACCACCATGTCCAGCTAAGGTACCCTATTTAAAGAGTACTATTGTAGTGGGTTGAATGCCCCCCAAAAGTTATGCCTAAGCCCTAACCCCTAGGATCTGTGAACATGTTCTTTTTTGGAAATGGGATCTTTCTAGATATAATTAAGTAAAAGATCTTGGGATGAGATCATCCTAGATTATCTGTGTGAAACCAAAATTTAATGACAATTATTCTTATAAGAAACAAAAAGGAAAAGACAGAGACATAGAGAGGAGCAGATCCTGTGAAGACAAATACAAAAACCACAACCAAGGAAACCTGGAGCCAGCAGAAGCGGAAGAATCAAGAAAGCATTCTCCCCTGGAGCCTCTGAAGGGAGTGCAACTCTGCCCACACCTTGATTTCAGACCTCTAGCCTCCAGAGAGAATACATTTCTGTTGTTGTAAGCCACCCCATTGTTTTGGCAGCCCCAGAAACTAATGCCATGATATGGTGTGTTGGACTTTTAAAATATGGACTAAAGTAAATACTTTGTAAGTTATTTCACTCAGGAAGATGCTTAGTGTTTCTAAACACCTAAAAAGTGAAAAGTTCTAGATGAACTCTGTGAGGGTCCAGCCCTCCAGGCAGTGGGGTTGGGGGTCCTTCAATAGGTGTGGATTGAGACGAGCTTGTGAGAATATGCTCACACCGCATGCAGTGTAGAAGTGCATCTGTTTACTGCTTGTTAGTAGCTATTTTTTATACTCTCTTTTTTGTAGTGAGGCATATAGAACAGGAATTTTTACAGTCTTATTTTTCTAAAGGTTGAGTAGGTACATCTTTAACTAGAAAAGCCATTTCCCATGACATTTAATGGGGTTAAGAAAACAGTAAAGATTACAAAATACAATACATATATAAAGATTCTTTTAGTACAAAGCAATGTTAAAGGTTAATGAATAGCCTCTATTCATTAGTTTAAATCTTTACTATTTGTTTAGCTCCTTTAAGCAGTGTTCTTATCTTTTTCTCAGGCAGCTAAAGAGTTAATGTGTCCAGTGAAGTTCCAGGGAGACAAGATGGAAGTGGGCAGACTATCTGTCTTAAAGCCTTCTTTACTCATAGATAAAAGAGTAGACCTAAATCTCTTTGGCTTATTTATTTTGTTTCTATACCTGTGTGCTCAGAGGGAACATAAGGCTGTTTAGTAACTAAACTTGCAAAGCCCGTTTCCTGACTAATGTTTGTGTGTGGTTAATGAATTTCTTATGGGTTGTCTTGAGGCACTGTTTTTTTCAGCTAATACTGAAGAATCATAATCCGTCCTTCTATTTCTAAGAAACTTTCCTTTATAATTAATGTGAAAGCAAAACCCAAAGCACCCCAAATTTCCAGAATACAACATAATGCAAAGTGGGATATGCCATGCATTCCTTCTTTTGGAATCGTCTGCCTTGCAGGACTCCAGCGGACCGAGCCTGCTCAAGATCCAGCTATTAAGGAGCTGTGGCAGAACTCAAAGGCAAAAGGATGCTTTTCTTATGATACTTGGAAGTTTGATTCAGACAGGGTGCTAACGAGTCACAGAATGACCCATAACCCAAACTCACAGCAAAGCTTCACTGCAGGAGAGGATGGTGCAAGGGTGTGGGTGCAGGAGAGCAGAATCCATCTCCAGCCCTGGAAATCAGTGCACACCTGGGTGGGACTAAAGGTAGGTGCCTGAATTTAGAGAGCACATCAGAGTCACTGTGTAGATACCGTCCGTTCTGTAGAGTCTTGACCTATTTCTGCCTAGCAACAGCCCTGCTGGCTTTTTGGAAAACAAGAACTTTTGGACACACTGAAGATCCCTTTCTTCCCTATGACAATACCAGCATCTTTACCACTATGGGGTTATCTAAGAGCCCTATGCCACACTATCTCAATTCCCAGCCTCTTTCAAAACCCCATCCGCCCACAAGGGGAAGCAGGGGCATGCTATCTGAGAAGAACCAGATATAAGTTCCTACAAAAATGTCCCTCACCTCCTCTACACAAGTCATCTATCCCTGCAAGCATTATCTCTCTGGGGGCCAATGACACCCTACACTGGTCCCCATCCTTCAACTTCATTCGAATCCCCTTCTCCATTTTTTAAAACACCCTTTATACACAAATTGACCATGCCCTCTGTCTCAACCTGCTTTCTGCTACTATAAGAGAATGCCAGAGACTGAGTAATTTATTAAGAAAAGAAATGTATTTCTTATAGTCTGGAAGCTAGGAAAGCTAAAATTAAGTTTCCGGTATCTTGTGAGGGCTTTCTTGCTGCATCACTTCTTTGTGGAAAGGCAAAGGGGAGGGGGGAGAAAGAGAAATTTGTTCATAACAAATGCACTGGTGACATTAATCCACTCTTACGGACTGAGCTCTCAGAATTCAATCACCTCCTTTTTAACTGTGTCTTCTTTATTTTGCAGACTTTAATTTCAGATCAAAATAAACAATAACAACAACAAAAAAAACCCCACAATACTCAACATCTAACCCCAGTCTCAAATTGGTGAGAGGGTGGACATGAGGACCTTGCTTCCTGTCTTACAAACAAGGACAGGAGAGAGAGAAACAACACAAAATAACACACTAGAAAATGGGCAGAGGGGCTGGGCGTGGTGGCGCATGCTTGTAATCCCAGCATTCGGGAGGCTGAGACCGGAGGATCCGGGTTCGCAGCCAGCCTCAGCTACCTAGTGAGGCACTCCGCAACTTAGTGAGACCCGATTTCAAAATAAAGAATAAAAAATAGAGCTGGGGGTATAGCTCGGAGGTAGAATGCCCCTGAGTTCAATCCCCAGTACCGCAAAAAAAAAAATGGGCAGAGGGAGCCCAGTGGGACAGAGGACTCAATGCTCCTCTGGAGCCTTGGAGACACTGTAGAGAGGGCACAAGGTTTCCAAGCAGAAACTCCTAATCTATTCCTTCCATGTATGATGCAATGTCATCATTCTCAGGGGTAGCTCATGAGGAGAAGCAGCATTGGTACTCTGCTCTCTCTTCACCAACACCTAGGTCTCACCTGATTATGAGGTAGTTGAAATTGCAGTGAATCCAGGGATCCTCAAGAGAAAAGCTAGAAGAATAACAGTTTCAAATAATAGCACCACAAGGTCCTTGACAACCTTGCCATTTTTGTCCACCTTAGCCTCTGCCATTACATCTCCACAATGGGGTTACTGGAGTTGATCCCAAGGTGCTGTTTGGTCGTCATTGTAGAGTTTTCTTGAAGTGCCTGGGCCTTCTCAATCTGCTCCACATTGAGCATCCAGCCACAGGTGCCAGTCACAATGCAGGAGAGTGAAGACACAAGTCTAGCAGAGACTGTCTCCTTCCCAAACCAAGATTCTCTTATCTGAGATTTTTCATGAGCTCACAGAGGATCTCAAATTTTTCCTTGCTCTCTTCCATTTTCCTCCCCTTCTCCTCATGCTTGGGGAGCTCCATGCCTTCCTTGGTAACCAAGACCAGACTTCCCATCAGATTCCTTGAGCTGCTACACTTGTGCTCACCAATATACAACTCAAAGTGCCATTTCAGTACTAACTCTGCAAAAACAGAGTTGGTCATCTGCCCTTTACTCTCACCAGGGATGTAATAAATGGATTTCTGAACCCCCTGTGTGAGAGAGATGAATACTCTGACAGAAGAGTCAAATCACCTGCAGACTGAGGGATGTGATAGCACATCAGCTCAGAAAAGTGTCACCGATTAATGGAGTCCTCATAGATTTCAAGCTTTAGATTGTTAAAAAAAAAAAAATGCCTCATAAGACTGCATCGTAGAAGAAATAAGGGGATAAATTTTTTAAAATTCCTAGAAACAAATGAAAATAGAGACACAACATAAGAATAGAAAAATCACCAAATAAACAACCTAATGACACACCTCAAGGCCTTTGAATAGCAGGAACAATGTAATCTCAAAGCCAGTAGAAGACAAGAAATCATTAAAATCAAAGCAGAAATAAATGAAGTAGAGAACAACAACCAAAAAAAAAAAAATCAACAAAACCAAAAGCTAATTTTTCAAAAAATAAATAAATAAATAAACAACATAGATATATCATTAGTCAATCTGACAAAAAAGGAGAGGGAATCAACCCAAATTACTAAAATAAGAAATGAAAAAGGTGATACCATCACAGACAGCATAGAAATCCAGAGTATCGCCAGAACTTGTTTTTAAAAAACTATACTCCTGCCAGGCGTGGTGGCGCACGCTTGTAATCCCAGCATTCGGGAGGCTGAGACCGGAGGATCCGGGTTCACGGCCAGCCTCAGCTACCTAGTGAGGCATTCCGCAATTTAGCGAGACCCGGTTTCAAAATAAAGAATACAAAATAGGGCTGGGGGTGTAGCTCGGAGGTAGAATGCCCCTGAGTTCAATCCCCAGTACCACAAAAAAAAAAAAAAAAAAAAACTATACTCCAACAAAATGGAAAACCTAGAAGAAATTGGCAAATTTCTAGACACATACAACCTTTCTAAATTGAATAAAGAAGATATAGTTAATTTAAATCAACCAATAGCAATCAAAGAGATTGAAAGAGAAACAAAAAGTCTACATCAAAGAAAAGCCCAGGTCCAGATGGTTTCCCAGTGAAATTTTATAAAAAACCTTTATAGAAGATCTAATCCCAATACTTCTTAATTGATTCCATGTAATAGAAAGAGACAGGATTCTCCCAAACACATTCTATACATTATTTGGTATCACACTAATATCAAAACCAAATAAAGATAGTTCAAGAAAAGGAAACTAAAGACCAAATATTGTTGATGAACTTAGATGCAAAACTTCTAAACAAAGCACTAGCAACGCACATTTAAAACCACATCAAGAAAATTATATACCATGACCAAGTCAGGTTCATCCCATGGGGCGCAAGGCTGGTTCAAAATACAAAAAAAAAAAAGAAAAATCATGTAATTCACCACATAAACAGAACTAAGGACAAAAATCACATGATCATTTCAATAAAGGCTGAAAAGGTATTTGACAAAAATCCAACACCCATTCATATTAAAAACACTGCAAAGAATTGGAATAGAAGAAACTTACCTCAATATCATAAAGGCAATATACAATAAACCCGAAGACAACATCATGTTGAAAGGGGAAACTACAAGAATTCCCTTTAAAATCAGGAACATGACAAGGATGTACACTAACACCACCCCTTTTCAATATAGTACTCAAGACTCCAGCCAGAGCAATAAGGCTGAGAAGAAAATCAAAGGAATACAAATAGGGAAATAAGAACTGAAATTATCTCTATTTGCAGATGACATAATCCTACACTTAAAAGACCAAAAAAACTCAACCAAAATACTTTTAGAACTGATTAACAAATTCAGCAAAATGTCTGGATACCAAATTAATCTAAAAAATCAGAAGATTTTCTATATGTCAACCATAAATCCACTGAAAAAGAAATCCAGAAAACATTTTCATTCACAATAACCTTATAAAAAATAAAATACTTAGGAATAAATCTAACCAAGGAGGTAAAAGACCTCTACATTGAGAATTTTAAAACAATAAAGAAAAAAATTGAAGAAGAGCTTAGAAGATGAAAGGATCTCCCATGCTCTTGAATAAGCAAAATAAGTACCAAAATGGTCATCCTTCCAAAAGTGATCTACAGACTCAATGCAATCTCTATTAAAATACCATGGTCATTCTTCACAGATATAGAAAAATCAGTCCTTAAATTTATATGGTACAACAAAAGATCTGGAATAGACAAAATATTTCCCATCAGTAAGAACCATGCAGGAAGCATCACAATACCTGACTTCAAACTATACTACATAGCCATAGTAATAAAAAAAAGCATGATATTGACATAAAAGCAGACACATAGATCAATGGAACAGAATAGAAGACTGAGAAACAAATCCACACACAGCTAACTGATTTTTTTCTTTTTTACAAAGGGGCCAAAAACATACACTGGATAAAAGATAGCCTTTTCAAAAAATGATGCTGGCAAAGCTGGTTATCCATATGCAGAAAAATGGGAATAAATTCCACTTTCTCGCCCTCCACCAGAGTCAGTTCAAGATGGATCAAAGACCTGGAAATGAGAACAGAGAATTTGTAGTTACTTGAAGAGGCATAGGAATACCATAGTAATGCATGCATATCTATGTTTATAGTTGCATAATTCATAATTGCCAAGCTATGGAACCAGTTGAGATGTCCATCAACAGATGAATGGATTACAAAATTATAGGATATATACACAATGGAATTCTACTCAGCCATAAAGAAGAACAAAATTATGTCATTTTCAGGGAAATGCATGGAAATGAAGAACATTATGCTAAGTGAGATTAGTCAGTCACAAAAAGTGAAAGTTTGAATGTTCTCCCTCATGTGTGGAAGCTAGGGAGAAACTGGGCCTCAAGAAGGACTCCAGACAAAGGAGGAGAAACTTTAGTGGAGTGAAGAAGGGGAGCTAGCTGAGGGATACAGAAGAGGGTTGGGGAGAGGAAGACTCAAAGAGGGAAGCACCTCAATGGACATGATATACATACACAAATTTATCAAAGTCAATCTCTGTGTTGAGCATGAGAAGGTGGGGAGGGAGAGGGAGAAGGAGTAGGGTGGGAACTGGGGGAGGTCTCAATGAATGCTGTGTGCATGTGTGCCTCTATTACTCTAAACTTCATCAAGCTGTATGATTACAATGCACCAATAAAAAGAAGAAGAAGAAAGAGAGAGAGAGAGAGAGAGAGAGAGAGAGAGAGAGAGAGAGAGAGAGAAGAGAAGAAAATGCCTCATAGAATTTCTTGTAGTTTTTCTCTCCCTCCAGCTCAGAGAAGAGCTTGAGGCACTTCCTAGCAATATTTTGTGGATGACTTTCACATCTGCTATTGAAATGCTCTTGGAATACTTCTCAGATGTCTGGGGTCAGGTCCTCAAAGTCACTCACATAATGGATAAAGCTGACATATGCTAGTATACACTCATCACAGCTAGCCATGATCAACACACGATGGACATCAAGTTTGATGTGCTTTTTCCTTACTCTCAAAGAAGTCAAAGGAGCCCACTGAAGAAGAAACAGCAGTGCCTTGAATTTCCACTGACTTTCTACAGAGAAATGCTCCCCTGCCAAGTGGTCTTCCCAGTCGCTGGAGAGGCTCTCATAGAGGTCTCCATGTTCTTTGGGTGACACTGGAGTTTTTGGTCCAAATGGCCTTAAGCATATTCAGTTCTTGCTGGTCAATATAGTTCTCTTCAATCTTCTTGGTTTTCATTTTCCTATCCTTCCTGCTGACAGCCTCCTCATCTGAGCCAACATCTTCAACATCTTCCATCTTGTCTTTTCCTCAACATCCTTATCTCTCCCTCTTCTCTCTCAGCTTGTTCTTCCTCTACCTCATTATCACTGATTTCTTCTCTTGTACCTGCTCCAAATAAAGGGTAATGGGATAGCCTATGAATTGTGAGTACCTCTGAAATACTTTTTGACCTGCCTCTACTCTAAGTATTTTGTCTTATCTTCTTTAAGGTGGAGGATCACTTTGGTACCTCACCCAGTCACTGGGTTGGCACATAAAGTGAGAGAACCCTCAGCAGAAGATTCCCAACATACCACTCGTCATCATCATGGAAATTTGTGATCACAGCCACTTTCCCTGCCACCAGGTAGGCAGAATAAAAACTGACACTGATTCAATGTCTGCAGGAACCTGAAGAGCCTCTATAAATGCTCCGGTACCAGATGTAGCAATGGTTCCCAATTATTTATGAGGTTAGCTTTGGTCATGCCAATGTCCACCAAAGTCAGAGTGCACTCCTGAGGGTTGGAGATGATATCAGTCTTCAGCTCTTTCCCACTGTCCAACTTGGAGGGATCTTTCAGGTTCTCATGGTGAATCTTGTCCAATGCATCAGAAACACTAGAGATCAATGCTTGAAGGAAATTTCCTTATCAGAATAGACGATATTGATGATGAGAATCATGAGATGGGCAATTTTTGTCTGAAAGACAAAAGTCTCTACCTTCTCTCCATGGTGCACCTCCCCAGGCATCTTGAACAGAAAGGCCTGCAAGTTCTAGGGAGCAGGATGGGTCCAGGTCATGTCCAATTCACATGTGGCACCAAGGCTGTGCAGGCATGGCTGCCTCTTAAAGATTTCACCTCTCAACATTGTTGCACTGGGGATCAAGTCTCCAACATATGAACTTAGAGAGGGCATGTTCAAACCCTTGCCTGCCTCTCTTCACTACATAGTTAGTTTCTCCTCATTTTTTGAAGACCAGCTGAAGTTTTATTGCAACTACTCAAACTTCAATGTTGAGTCCTACTGTCATGAGACACACTTGAGAACAAGCAGTATCTCATACTCCAACCTCCATCCTTCTCCAAAAGAGAAGGGTGAGATCGGACATAAGCAAAGACTAGAATAAAACTGATTCATATTTTGAAGGGATAGGGTTTCAGTAGCAGGAATATAGTAAGACTGTATTGAGGTAAGCACCATCTTTTTCTCTTATTAAGTTTTTCAATCTTTCTTTAGGTTTATCTTTTTACAAGCAGTATATGCTTAGCGCAATCTAGTAGCTAAACACCCAGGTTCTAGGTGTGGACTACTTGAGCCCTAGCACAGGGTAAGTTGCTTAGCTTCTCTGTTCCTTACTCTGATCACCTAGAATTTGGAAAAATAGTACTTATCTCAAAGGAGACTTTTGTGAGGGCTACCTATTAAGTGCCTAGCACTTAACTCACAGGTATTAATGCTCGGCATGATAAAAGTTCAATGAACATTGTTAGTATAGTATCTAAAGGCTGAATTAGGATAAGGGCTAAATAGGTTTCTCGGTTTATTTTTAATGTAAACCTGAGATCACAGATATAAAAACAGTGTTTGTGACTCACTCAGAGTCCATCTCAGCTGATCCTGGCAAGAATCAATAAGAGTTTAGAGTCAAAGCTGTAAACAATGCCCTTTCCCTGGAATCCCCACCTCCCCACCCCAACACACACACCAGTTCGTCTCCCCAGAGAACCTGTTGTAGCAGGACACAGCTGGCAAGTTTAGGGAATTCTGACCTTTTTTTTCTGCTCATTCTCCTGGTTGTTCTATTTCCCTCCTTCCCTCCCTCTCCAACTCTGTCTCTATCCTTATCTGACTTTCTATCCACTTCTTTATCTTTATTTCTTTCTCAGATATGACTCACAAGAACCTTGTACTTCCTATGAAACCCTTAAGGGCAGCATTCGAGGCTTAAAATGTCAGCTGAAGACCCTACAATCTCCAGCCAAGGCTAAGCACAGGGCAGTAGCACAGTAAACACTTGATTTGCTTCTTACTGCCAGTTGAGAATGCCTTTCCTCCTCCTTCCCTCCTCCTTCCTCCTCCTCCTCTTCTTACTCCTCCTCCTCCTGGCAATAACCAACATAAAAGGAGAATACAGAAGGACAGAACACCTCTAAAATAGAAAAGCAAGTATATTTAAGATGCATTACAACCCAAGTTTTGTATGATGTTCTAACCAAAAGCCTTAAAAATGTGAAAAACATACTGCTATCTAGCTGTGAAATATATAGAAGACTTTTATCTGATAAATTTTAGTTCAAGTCAATGCTGAACATTTGATCAAGTTGTTGGCAAATTTATATCCCCCTATGATGCTACTTATCTATTTTTAAACCCCCATGATGAGGTATGCTGACCAAGTTCATTTTATACTCCCTGCTTTCCAGAATTTCAGCTAAAGGAAAAAAAAAAAAAAGAATCCCAAATAAATCATTTCTTATAATGGACACATTAGCATATTTAGCTGACACAAGTTCCACAATTTTACATAGTTAAATTTAGTCTCCCTCTCATCCTAGTAGTTAAGCTTCATGCTTAACATATCATCTTATAAGAAGTTCAGTTTTCATTTTATTTGAAGCCTTAAAAATATGATCTGGATGGAAGAATAATATGAAATAATCGAGAGTTTCTCCACTCAGCACTAAGATTTTTTTTCATCTTTTTTTTATTATGCCAATAATACAATTTAAATGTGTTTTAACCTATGAAAGTAAATTAAAACTGAAGCTTGCACAATGTCCTGTGGACAGCTGCAGGGTAAAGTCAGTTGCCGTGTGTTTATAAGCACTGTCAAGCTTCCACAATTCTAGTAGAAATAGCGGTGCAAAAATTATGCCCCTGCTCTCAGGGAATGAAAGTCACAGAAACTGTCTCCTATAAATCATATTTTGCTCGTCTAAGTGGATCAGACGAGGGAGAAAGAAGAGGGGGCTCTGCATGGCAAGGAGCTTTGATCATTTTGATCAAACACAGACCACCTATCAGCCTTCCAAGTGCCACCATGCGTCATATGCATTTTCAATATTGTGTCATAATAGCTACCAGTCATTGTAGTTGAGATAAAAAAGGGGTTGTAATTAAACATATGATTGGATCCAGACATTTTAATCATGCCATCTATCTATTTTGCAGAGCAGGCCTGCTGTTTTTTTCAGCAGTCCCCTGGAATCGCCCTGGGATGACAATTTGCATGCTAACTGAACTCATGGACCGTGCCGACTCACTAGGACATCTGTTGCTGATTGTTTTGGTCCTCTGCTTTTCAGACTCAAATATGAAAATGCAGAAAGTAAAAGGCAAATAATAGAGCCTGAGGCAAGAGCACAGACTGATTGTTTGATTTTTTTTTTTTTCTTTCTCTCTCACCATCTCTCTAGAGGAGACTATTACAGAAACTAAAGACATCCCCCACTTGGCCGCCCCCTTGGCCTTACAATAAAATCAGTGCCCATGAAATGACGCTGTTTCCCAGCTGCTCCTTGTCTTAATCTTATTCGCTTTGGCTTAGAATGAGACCCCCAGTCCCAGCTCGAGTCTCCAAACACAACACAGTAGGAAAGGGGAGGAGCCGCCGTGACCCAGTCATGCAGACCCAGGAAAGAGATAGACCCACAACATTCCAGGTTTTATAGAGAAGCCAATCGACAGCCTGGCACACATTCTCCCCAACCCAAGAAAGACTCAGGGGAATGGGAAGTATCCGAATGCAAAGGACCCGTGTCATGTAAACATGTAGACATCATTAAAGACGCAGCTTCTCCTTTTTTTATTTTTTTTATTGGTGCATTGTAATCATACATCTTTGTTAGGTACAAGCTGATAAAGGCATACATGCACACATTTCTCATTTAACCCTTCCCCAATTCCCGCCCCACTCCCTCACCCTCCCTCCTTCTCAGGTTCAGTTTAGTGATTGACTTTGATATATTTGTGAAAGTACATCACGTGCATTAGGGTGTTTTCCTCCCCCATCACCTTCAGTTAAGTCACCTTCTTTACTCATCTAGGGTTTCTCCTTTTTCTTCTGGAGTCCCTCTTATGCCCCATCTTCTGGGCTCCTGTTAACAAATGGCACAGAGGTGGGGCTGCCCGTGTGCAGCAGTGAAGTAGTCCCCTTGACCTACTCAGGGCAAAGGCACAGTACCAAAGTTTCCTCATGCCTGGCACCACTAGGAATGCTTTCACCCACATATTTCTGCCATCCTCCCAATCCTGGCAGATAAGGAATTTGGAAATGAGCCCCTAGTTCAGAAAGACTCAAGAACTTGCTATGGTTACCCAGCTAGAATTCGCACACCAGAGCTGATTCAAAGCCAGTCCTCTCCCTCTGAGGGCTTGCTTTTCACCCGGCCGCATTGCTCCCCACCGCTGTGCCCCCACTTGCTTGGGCTGCATTGGGCTTCTCTCTCCATCACACACAAAATGTATAACTTTCAGAAAGTCTATCCTTTTTGTCTTTTTAAGATGCACTTATTTTGCCTCAACAGAAGATAGGCAAAATATTTGCTTCATGGTTTAAATAAATCAAGTAGAGACATTATCTGTCCAAGTAAGTTTGGGTGACTTGGTTACTGGAAGGGGACTTTGGATGGCAGGAGTTGCTTGAGTTGCAGGGTCACTACGAGAGCGACAGGAGCCTGCTTCCTTTATTCTTCTACCTCACCCACTCAGCTCCCCCTCAAATTCCATACAAGTATTATTGTTAAGCACTGGCGATTTACTAGGCACATTCACTTACACAGAAACTTGCCTTGCAACCTTAAAACCACCCTGAGGAATGCGTAGCAGTACCACCATCCCCGATGCCAAGGGAAGAGGACAGGGGCTGCGAAGATCTCAGATGGTAGGGGCTGAGATGAGGTTCAGACGTGGTCTCTTACTGTAGGCCGCTTCTTTCCCCACAACTGTCCCCATGAGCCAGTGCCCTCATTTTCCTGTTCATCCCCCTGAAACTCCGTCTCCCGTACTGTTGAGTAGCTCAGAGTCCTCATCCACTTACCTCAAAGGCCAAGCTCCCTTCTCTCCCTTGACTTCCCGATAATACTGATACTCACACTTCATTAAAGAGCTTATTCAGGCAGTCTCCTGTGTCCCATCCTCAGAGATTCTGACTCACTAGGTATGGGCGGGGC
This sequence comes from Graphiurus murinus, assembly GCA_004027655.1. Classification (NCBI taxonomy): domain Eukaryota; kingdom Metazoa; phylum Chordata; class Mammalia; order Rodentia; family Gliridae; genus Graphiurus; species Graphiurus murinus. The sequence goes on along the minus strand of PVLC010003286.1, from coordinate 22,039 downwards.
TGAGACTTTGCATTTCTTCTCTTTTCTTTCTTTCTCCCCCCCCCCCCTTTCTTTTTGGTGCTGGGGATTGAACCCAGGGACAGTCTACCTCTGAGTTATGATATCCCCTCCCCTTTCTTATTTATTTGTTTATTTATTTATTTATTTATTTATTTATTTATATAGAAACGGGGTCTGGCTAGGTTGCTGTGAGTCTCTCTACATTGCTGAGGCTGCCAAGCCTCTCAAGTCCTGGAATTGCAGGCTTGTGCCACCATGCCCAGCAAGAGGCTGAACTTCTAACAAGCTCATGCTGATGTCAATGCTGCTGAAGTGGGGCCAGTCTTTGAGGATTCCCACCACCTGACTCTAGTCTCTGCTACTTTCCCACAGTGGAGGCTTTGCCCCTCACTGGCCAGGAGGAGCTGAGTGACTGGGCCCCCTCAGCCTTGTCCTCATGCTATGACTGCCAGGCAGATGTGCCTGGCACCCTTGAGCCCTGGTGAGGAGGCTTCAGTGGACACCTCGATCCTACTCTGGGAAAGTGCATGGAATAGCCCCGCTCAAGGCTGCCTTCTCAGATGGCAAGGCATGGCAACAGCTCCGAGGGTTTTAGAGTCAGGCCTCCACTCCTGGGTGTGATCTTGAGCAGATTATAGCACCTCTCTATGCCTCCCATTCATCATCCTCAAAATTAGCATTAAAATATAGAGTTTGGTAAGGATGAAAGGAGAAAGCAAAGTAGTTTCCATAGTACAATACTTAATCCAGAGCAGACGCCCGACGTGTACTCATTCTCTTATTCTTTGTTCGTCTGTGTCTTGGGATGTGTACAGTGCAGTGTCTGCCTCTGATCACTGCAGGAGTACAGTGCAGAGACAAAAGCTGCCAAGAGAACAAAGAACGGTTACAAACATGGAGCCACCATGTTGGAGACATTTGCAGAAACTGTGAGTAGCCTGCCCTGGTGACTGCCTTATGCGTGTAGAGTAAGGGGAATTCATTCTGCCGCATCAGTCACTGGACATTTTTAGTGAGACACAGCACCCAGGACCCTCAATACAAGATGAGCAAGAAAAGCTAAGGACTTGCTCTTGGAACTTGACCTCCTTGCCAAGGACATGTGTGAGAACCTCAGACTCAGGGAGCTTAGCCCTTAACTGACAAAGAACCTTAACCAATAATTCTTTATGCCTTCTAATTAAGTCTCTTAAATTTTGCAAGTATTTACAAAATATTCTTTATAAAAAAAATATGCTTTTTTGGTTCTTTAAATCTTTCAACTTCTGGTTTGTATTGTTTTGTAAAATACTCATTATTCTCTGCTTTCTTTGTCTTTCCTATAGTTTTTATCATTAGTCTAATTTAATGTTCATTGTTTAGGCTTCTAATTTTAATTTCATTTTTCAGAGACAGATTTTATTATAATTTTATTACATGTGCAATGTAGAATAATTTAAGAGACAAACATAATACAAACAAACTAATAATTAAAAAATACTTCCACACACTCAAAGATAATCACACAAAACACCTAGCTGTATAGACTTTTAGATTTATTTTCCTGGAAAAACATTCTAAATTACTTTTTTGGCTATCTTCATCCTTGTTAATGAGGTTTACTTTTGTTTTAGTCTTGTTATTTTTTTGATTCTCTAGTTCAGCGTTCTCACCTTTGACCCCTTTTTCCACATTATATTTTGGTCTTCCTTAACCTGACACATTTTTACCTTTCTATAGTTTTCTTGTACTATTTTTGTCCATCCTAGTCTCTAAATATAGCCCTTATTAATTTTACTTATTCTTCATTATTATTATTTTTCACTTGCATTGCTTTTTTTACAGAGTTTTTATTTTTTATTTCTTTTTACTCTATGTTTATGAGTGGCCCACAACTGAGACAGGCTCCCCAGACAGGGATGGATGAGGTTCACTCCACAACAGTCCTCCAACCCTCAGAGCAGAGATCATATCCCCCTCTATGTTGAATCACCTAATATGTATTTAAAACAGTTAAGAAAAACCATAGATTGAATTCCATTCCTGGGTTATATAATTTTACCTGGACAGACAGCATTCTTGGAACACTGGAACAGGGCACCTTTCTTCTACCATATCCTTTTCAATCCCACATAATGGCCATGATATGACCCAGCAACTATGGCATACATAATCACAGACATTCATGAGGAATTGCTTACTATACAACAGGAGGCTGAGAAAAGGAGATTTGATTCAGTACTATCAGTGTAAACTTCTCTGTTGTTAATAAGAAGCTGGAGGATATCAAATGTTCTAGCCGACAAAGCCATTGTCACAGGCTCCACAACCAAGATTTTGGAATCCTATATCCACTTGTCACCAGCCAATTATCAGTAATATGATCAATTCATTTAAGCAAGATTCCAAGAGAACCTTCTTAGTGACTAAATCACCATAACTCTACCTCATTATTTAGAAGCCCAAAGATATGTTAATATAGAAGAAAATGTTCCTTGTAAGGTTTAGGGCCCACAACAATGGCTGCCTCCATTCCTTCTCATAAATTTTAATTTCCCATCCCAAAGTCCTTGATCCACAGAGAAGTGAATCAAATATCATATAACTATAAAGTTTGATGCTATTTTGAATTACCTTGAGTTCCTGAAAAATAACCCAGTCAATGTAGAAAGTCTGCTTCCGTGGATGTAATGTTTATTTTACTTTTTATACCTCAGTTAGAGGCCTGTTCAAGAAATTCACTCTTTTAAGTGGAGTTGTCTCATTGACATCCTAATCCACCACCATAGTATACCTCTATAGGCATTTGTCCTGCTAAGGGTTTGGGTTTCTAGAATAGCCCTTGTAAATTTCAGTCTCCACGCTCTCTAGTTTATATTAACTATTCTCTGCCATTGAACTCGTTCCTAAGTATGGTCTTTATGTTCATTATTTGGCCTGAATGGTCTGGAAATTTTCATGTGGAAAAGAATATAGCTATTCCATACTGTTTTTTTTTTTTTCCTTTGGGGCGGGGTATTGATGATTGAACCCACGGGCATTTTACCTCTGAGCTACACCCCAGTCCTTTTTTAAATTTCCATTTTGAAACAGGGTCTCATTAAGTTGCTGAGGCTAACCTTGAACCTGTAATCCTCCTGTCTCAGCCTCCTAAGTACTAGTATCACAGGAATGCAACACCACATCTAACCCATTTTATACTACTTTTATCTGAGGAATTAGATTATCTTATTTCAGGTCATTATGCAACAAACAACTCTAGGCTGTGTTATCCCAAACTGTCTCGATTCACAGAAAGTGTCTATTATGAACAACATTCCTCTTGTGGAATGTGGTTGAATACAATCCTAAAGGTGAAGATTCCAACTGTTAACTTTTCTTCTGGAGGTTAGCAAAATGCCATCTTGCAGCTGTGAGGGGGAAACACCGGCACAGAATGGCAGACCTTCCCACCTCGGACCCTACTAGAGAGCAGATGGCGGAGTCCAGGACTCAGAGAACGAGGGCCTGTTCCTCCTCGGCTTGATTTTCTCTCTAATAAGAGATACTCGATATACATCAATGTTCATATCATTAAAAGCCAAGTATCCCCTCCTGTTCATCTGAAAACTCCCCATATTTTTTGCTTCCAGAAATGAATAAAAACTTTTCCTGCAGTTCACGAAATCATAAGCCATGATACTTATTTAGAAATCATCTAGTTCAGTCCTTTGGTTTTATAAATAAGGAATCTGAGGCCCAGAAAAGGTAAATTTCCCAGCACCACAAAATTCAGAGCAGAATGAAGTCAAGACCAAGTCCTGGCACTCCCCAAAAGAGATTCTCCCTCGTAGACCCTTCCTCCCACTCTCGGGAAGCATCTGCCTCCAAGCCTGTGCAGCTCAGGGTCCACTACCTTCCCCGTTCAGCTCAGTGCAGCCGTCAGCTTCTTGTCAACTTATTTGGCTCAAGCTTTATAAGTGCTTGTGTGGCTCAAATGGAGACATCTTCTAGCCATCTTCTGTAGCAGATGTAATGCCTCCATCAAAGACACGGACAGCACAGAAATAAGATTATTCCATATCACTGCATTTACTTCAACCAGCATCCAGGGAGGCGCTGCTTATGAACCTTCCTCCCAACTAAATTATAAGTCCCTTGAAGTCAGTGCTCTGTCTTTATTTGACCTCTTACAGTGATTCATCTTCCCATTTTAGTATTCTTTATATCCCCCAAACCAAACATGGCCTCACATATTATTAAATAATGACCCACATGTCCTTTATATCACTCATTTTCTCTCCATGGTGGCAGAAAGGCTGCTGATAAGTTCCCTCTTTGTGGCCAGATTGTGTGTTCCTGTTTACTGGGACACTGAAGCACAAGGCCGCTTGCCTCTCGTTCACTGCCCTCTCAGAGAGCCCAAAATCTGATTTTATCACTGGCCTTTCAACAACTCCTCTATAGCTTCTTCCCCGGCACTCGAGAGGAAGTTGATGATCCACAGCATGATCCTCTAGAGGATGACTCAGCTGATATTGCCAGCCTGATTTTCACCCACCCTTTCCCGTCCTCACCCGCCTCCCAGTGCCATGTGCGTTTCTGCCTTGTCCTTTGCAATGCGTTGTTCTGTCTGCACATGATACCCTTCCTCATCTTCACCTGGTAAGCCAGGCATGCTTCAAAACTACATATAATTAACTCCTTCAAGGAAAGCTCATGCTCTGAGATCTCATAAGATTTTGGGGGGATGGGGGACTACTGGGGATTGAACCCAAGGGCATTCTTCCTCCAAGCTACACCCCAGTCCTATTTTATTTTGTTTTATTTTAATTTTTGAAACAGGGTCTCACTAAGTTGCTAAGAGCCTAACTATGTTGCTGAGGCTGGCCTTGAATCTATAATCCTCCTATCTCAGCCTCCCAAGTACTGGCATTTCAGGTGTGCACCACCACACCTGGCATCCCATATAATTTTATAATGTCATTATTTGCTTACAAATGTTATCTCTGAGAAAATATCTCTGAGGGTATTAATTTTTTGGAAAATCAGAGACCTGATGATCTAGTTATCACACCAGGGTGAGGGTTCTTCAGAAATGCAGATCTCCTATTTTAAATAAAGCAAATAGCTTTGCTCTCCCTAGCTGAAAATCTTCAATTTAGACAGAGGGGCCATATGTATTCATTCACTTAACCAATATTTATGAGGTACCTGATATATGCTACACATTGCTCCAAGTACTCAAGATACAACAATAAGGTAAGGCCCAAAACCTGACATAGAAAATCACAAAGAAGGCTTTAAAGGTGTCTCTTTGGCCAAACACTGGCTAGGAGTTACTTAGGTCTTAGATTCACTACTTTATTATAAAATTTATGAAGAATAATATAGAAATAAGCTTTGGGTTGAAAAAAAAATCAGACACAAATTTCCCAATAAAAATACTACATTCACTCTCCCCAATATCTCTGATCTCACTTTGTTCAATAACATGAGTCAGGGTTATTGTTTAAGAAGAACTATTGAAGACTTGCTTGCTGTTTCATGAGGTTTTCCCCTACTCTTTTGTGAGGCTTCCCACTGTGAGATGTTTTTGTTATACAGGAGAGTTTAGGTCAATGATTTCTAAATACCAAGAGTCTTATAGAGTTTCTGAGTACTAATTTTCTTAATGACATGAAAATAAGTTTTGGGCAAAAGAGATCACATTCACAATACAGCAACACTTTCCAGAGCACCAGATAGAACGTGAGCTATGTACTCTCTAATTTGCACACTTTTGAATGTGTTTGCTTTGAAGTGCAGGGCTGAGCACAGCACAGATTTGGCATCCCTAATCCCAAAATCCAAGATTCCAGGGAAAAATTCCATACCACGAAGCTTTGTTTCATGCACAAAATTATTAAAAGTAGTGTACAAAAATTACCTTCAAGATATATATATATGATATATATGAAACATAAATGAGTTTAGTACATAGACTTGAGTCTCATCCCCAACATATCTCTCTATGCATATGCAAATATTCCAAAATCAGGAACACTTCTGGTCCTAAGCATTTCAAATAAGAGATACTCAACCTTTACATGGATGCAAATATCCCCTTGCAGCCTGAAGGGCTGATGCTAAAGGAAAATCTTCCCCAAGTGGAACCTCCTCTACTTTTGACAGTAGCAAAATCCTAATTAGAGAATTAGTTGGCTGCCCAGAGAAGAGAAGCTGCATGTTCCAAATGCAAGACTTTTCCATTTGAAAAGGATCTGAGGTCAAAGCATCTTCTCACCTAGCTTTCCTCTGCTATTTGCGTTTCCATGCCTGAGCTGCTCACGACTGAGGTCCTCACCAGTGCTGCTCCACCAGGACTTTCAGTGATTGTGAAGCTTCACCCAATGCATACAAAAAGGTGAATATATTTTTACCATAGTTATAATAACATCAAAAAGAATGAAAAGGGGAGACTACATAATAGAAATTGCCTGCTGCATGTACAAGTTTTGCCCTTCAGGTTTAGACTACTTCACATAAATCAAATTTGCTTAAAGATGCAATAAACAGAATTCAGGAGCTAATGGTTTTTGAGGGGAGCTGATTTTGTATGCTGTCAGTAGAGAAACAGAATATGCTTTAAAAATAATATAAATAAGTAAAATTTGAATTATTTTGAAAAAGCCAAAAACCCACTACAACTTGAGCCCTTGTTCTAAATATTAAATTAAAACCATGTAAAACAAAACTCTTACCAGATATGATGGGCCCATTCTTCACAGCTATAAACTACCGACAACCACAATGTCCCCAGCATTAGCATTATAACCACTGACAGCCTATTGGGACGTGATAGAAGTAACTTCACTAAAATGACAAAGAATTCCTTGCATGGAATTCCAATGGCAGGAACACAGCAGTGGAACTTCTCCTAGACCTCTTCATGTCCAGGATGCAAATACACATGAGGAGAATCTTGAGTGTCATTGCACCTATTTATTCTTAAACATTTGAAGCACTGCTAGATATTTTCAAATATTATTATATAATTTAATACAGAATCCCCAACTAATCCAGTTTTTTGTTTTTGTGTTTTTTGTTTTTTGCGGTACTGGGGATTGAACTCAGGGGCATTCTACCTCTGAGCTATACCCCCAGCCCTATTTTTTATTCTTTATTTTGAAACCGAGTCTCACTAAGTTGCAGAGTGCCTCACTAGGTAGCTGAGGCTGGCCGCAAACCGGGATCCTCCGGTCTCAGCCTCCCGAATGCTGGGATTACAAGCGTGCGCCACCATGTCCGGCTTCTAATCCAGTTTTTTAAAGCCAACTTTGTGTATTGTCTGAACAGCAATTCAGAAACTGCTGAGACTTTTGCTCATATTTGGAATATTTAGAACTACAGAGCAAGATAAATGGTTGATTTTTAAAGTTTATCCAGAATGCCTTTTATTTTGTAACACTAGCAATAATCAAAATGCTACACATCTGCATAACACTTTACAACGTACAGAGTTGTAAAGTTGTACTAGGTCATGCGTGCCACCATAGCAGGGCCACTACTGTCTTATTCAGAGCTGTGTCCCTCATGCCTGGTGCAGTTAAACGCTAACTCACTCTGCCTTCATGTGAGTACATGCACTTGAGTAGGCATGCAAAGTATAAATATACTCATCCTAGAGCTGAGGAGACAGAGGCCCAGCAAAATTCAAAAGAAGCAAATGGTCCAGACAGTGCCAGAGCCAGACCCCCTGACCCACACCCATTCTCTTTCCACTGGCTCCACCATCTCATCCCCAGTAGCTTGTGTTTTTTAGTAGCTACTAATACACAAATTTATGCTTCCCATGATCACACTTGATTCGTGACAACCTTGGGGGAAAAGGGGGGATGGGAGATAGCATTCCCATTTTGTTGATAAGAAAACCGAAATTGAAGAGTGTCCCATGTCACCAGCTAAGAAGTGAAAGATCTGGGACTAGAGCTGAGCACTCCTGCTGCTGTGCTCAGCGCCCTCCTCTCTGCTTCTTGTTCCCTTCCCAGCCCGCCAGCAGGCAGCCCTCTCATGCCCGCATCTATCGAGCAGGCGGTGTGCCGGGCTGTTTGTGGACAGGCAGGGCCATGACACTGTCTCCACTTTCCAAGCACTCATTTTCCTGTGGCAAGTCCAGGCATGTGCTCAGCTGACTGTCTGGCAAATCCGATCATGGTCAAACAGGAAAGGTATACAAGTAGGCAGAGGGGGCCGTCAAGCCAACAAGAAGCTAATGCATTTAGGGCCACAAAGTGCCATCCTGATTCTGATTTCAGTTCACTCTGTAATCATGGGTAGAACAGCTACTTTTGATTTCTCAGCCTGTAAAATGAAAAAAAAAAATACATACACTCCTTAGAAGGGAGGTGCATTTTATATAATCTGGCCTTTTATTTTTTTTTTAATCTACCTTTTCTAGCTTAAATTTTAAAAAATAAAAATTTATTTTTCAAGTTTTAACCAGAATTCAGTGTCCTTATAGCAAAAGCCATTTCACCTATTTCTAACCCTCATCCTGTCCAGGAACCCTGTGCCCCAGACAGCATGCAGCTCCTATATGTTGAAGCTAGTGGTGTCTACATATCTGTGTGCTAGAATCCCCTGGGTTTCGAAAAATCCCAACGCCTTGTTCCCACCCAGATCAATTACATCTGAAAATTCTAACCTTTTTTTTTTTTTTCTTCTCTTAACTGAATAAGACAGCTGGACTCAAATCATTTAATAGTAAATAACTATCTCTAGAACTTCTTTATAGTTGAATTAAAGTTCTTCAGTTTTTTTCTATCTACAGCTAATAAGTAATTGTCAAAAAAGAATGTCTAATTTAGTGTGAAATAATCCAAAATGTTCTTATAAGATTTTAGGTGAATAAGTTGTGCACAAAATACAATGAATGCTAAAGTAAAATTAGCATCACCTTTTTTTTCTCAGGGAGAGAGTTAGCAAGAAAGAATGGGAGAGAAATTGGTTCATTTTAGCAGGTATGTAGTTTTTTTAAAAGCAGGTATTTACTTTTAATTGGAGAAGATGCAGTGTTCTGGTGAGAACTGAAATACTTATTAGCAGCTATCAATGTAAGCCATTGCAGTGACATATATCTGTTGTAAGATTTAAATGAGAAATAAATGCCGCAACCATTTTTTTAAACATATTTTTGTTAGGTTATGGTGCTACTTCCTACAAAGAAGAAACTTTGGAGTTTGAAACTGACCACTTTGTCACTAAATTACTTTGACAGTTTCAATGGTCTGAATTTGTAAATGACATGAAACAGCTACTATAAGAACAAAATTGTCTGATTCTTGTTACTTTGTGGTTGCTCTGTATTTCAGTGACAAAAGCAGTTTCTAGAAGTCACTGAGAATCGTGTATGAACACATTAAGGGTTTTTTTCCACTATGAAGAACAGATCAAAAGGACCCCCTGAAGCCATGTCTGTCCTTTATTTCTGCTAGTATAATTACTAATCATTTTGGTGGAATACTGGCATTTTCCTTTTTTCTAGGCTCATGATTATATTACTTTTTTTTTTTTTTTTATCCTTGCTGTCTAAAATGCCAGCAGTAGGCTAGACTAACTCAGTGACTTTGGTCATGATAAAAACTTAAAATTAAGAGTGACATACAGATCTCATAGTATGGTAGACAGAAATGGACTGGGAGCTGGCTCACTTATGTATGAGCTGGAGCAAACTGCAAAAAACTTCCCTGAGCTGCAGTAACTGTACTGAGATATTTTTAAAAACTGAGATTTTTAAAAATATAATATTGGGGGAGGTAATATTTAAAATTAAACAGGTAATAATTTTCTCATCCTGACACCTATTCAATGTATTCTAGTCCATCAGTATCCTACTGATATATCGATATTCTTCATTTTCATGTGTCCTCACTAACCTTTAGGCATTCCCTATGCAAAATAAATAAACAAATAAGAAATAAAGGAGAAAGCTTTGCCAACTAGAGGCCTTCTCAAACTCCATGCAAGTGAGGCTCAGAGATGAGTTATTCTGTTGCTCAGAATGTCTACGTGTGAATCTGTCCAGGTGCTTGTTAAACATGTAAATTCCTGAGCTTCTCTCCTCCCTAAAGGAAGCAGGACATCTGTTTGTGGAACCCAGGAACCTGTACTTAACAAGCTCCTTGGCAATTCTCTTTCACAAGAAAACTTGAAAATCATTGGACTAAATATGAACCCAAAGTGACTCATATGTCTCCAGTCCTTTAAGGAGAAATAAGGGTTTCTGACTCTTAGAAAGTAAATTTTGATGCACCTCTTAATCTCTGCAGGGAAGGACACATTTTTCCATTTCAAACAGAAAGTATTATGGGATACGGGTGACAAATCATCAGTACAATTGGAGGCCTAAAAGGGGAATCCATGTGCTTGTTGAGACAGCAGAACTCATTACTGTTAATTACTCAGAGAGGAAGGAAATTCACCAAAGAGCATGCCAAATGTCTGCAGGTCTGCAGGAGTCCCTTAATTGAGACATGCTTCATGTAGAAATTGAATAATTGGAGAGTGCATGTTCAATTAACTTTGAGAATCTACAAAGTACTAAGAAATATACAGAGTGCTAAAAGGCTATGTTCAGAAATGTTTGTTATTGCTAACTGTGGGTAAAAGCACTCTTTTGAAGTCTGGAGTCTTAGAGTGTAGTTTTCCGTGCTACATCAGAGCTAGTGTCATGGATTCAATACCCCGAGTTCACCAGAGTTTCCATATGACTTTTGGCTCCCAGTGACCACTCTCCTTTTGTCAGCACCTCAATTTCCTTTGGAAGATTATTTCAAACTTTGAGTCAGGCTTGGTGGATGATGTGCCTGTGAGTAAGCTCTTGTGCTTCAGTTCTTGTCTGCTTTGCTCCACTTGGCTTTGGGATACTGCGGCAGGGATTATAACAATTATGTTTCTACTTTATCCGCTGAATTCCTAATTTCTAGGGGACTCTAGAAAGAGACTACTTTAGATAACTTAGTTACAATTCATATAGTAAAGATGGTAGTGAAGCAACTGAACTTTTAATACATTTTAATATATTTGAGATTTGGTTTCCCTGGCTGTAGGCATGCATAGATGGATGGATGGATAGATAGATAGATAGATAGATAGATAGATAGATAGATAGATAGATAGATAAAATATGGCATTTTTTGAAAAGTGTCAGGGAAACAACAGACTTGAATGAAGTCTAGAGAGCCTGGCTCAGCCACAGGAGTCGTCAAGAGAGCTGCAGAGGGCTAGGAAATAGGAACCTTAGGAAAAGCCCCTAAGAAAAAGTAAAGTCAGGGCCTGTGCTATGATGCCCATGCTCCTATGATTCACTGTCAGCCTTCTTGAGATTTGAAGGTCCAAGACAGTGTTTGAGTCCTAACTTGGCTTGCGGGCACCTTCTGGCTATGCCAGAGGAGAAAGCAACTGGCCTCTAGTGCTCCCGGCGAGGCAGGCTGTGGGATTTACTAGCTAGGCCTTAGCCTTCACTTAGGAAAATGGAAGCCATGTTTCTATCTTTATATAGGCAATTGGAGGACTAAGAAAATCAAAGAACAATGCTGAAGAAACACAGAAGTAGCAGCAGCTGCAGTAAGCATTGACCATGCAGGACTGCCAGAGCCAAAGGAAAGAACCATCAGAACCCAGAGGCCTGGAGAAAGCCTGCTCCCTGGACCCAGCCTCTGAGGAAGAGAACAGAGTCCAGCAGCTGCTCTGTCTTCCGAGCTCAAAGGAGGGCCTGGAAATCTGGACTCAGGCTTCTGAGAAGGGGTGGTCTACCAGGCCACTGCTGGCACAGTAAGCCTGGTTCACTAGAGGCTGGACACGCTGCTGCCTCATGGGCAAAACACCACTGCTGCAGCAGTTTATGTTCCAGCAATGTCCCTTTTCCCTACTCCTGTCTTCTAGCCTTCTTCTCCTGTCCCCAGGAAACAGAAAGTCAGCTGACAAAGAAGAAACTCAATTTGCATAATCCCTGCCCCAGCAGCACACAGCCAGGTGGAGCTGAGTGGATGAGGGTTGAGAGACAAGGACTTACTCAAGGGCACACCGCCCACCAAGACCAGGAGGCCTGGAGTTATCTTCCAAAGCAAACCCAGTGCTGATTAAACAAGAGTGATTTCTGGGAGCCAAGAGGAATGTGGGAACTCTGGCCAATAAGGAAGAGGTACCAGACTGCCTAAGCATCTGAGAGAGGGGGCATATATCCCATGATGTCTACAAAGGCCAGTTATTTTTATTTTTTAATTCAAAAGGTTTACACAGTTATAGCTTTTGGGGAAAGTTGACAATGATACCAGGCTTTATCCATTCAATGTTTCACTCCAGATATGAGGGACAGAGAAAAAGAAAGAGTGAGCATAAAGTTGAATTAAATGCTAATAGATTATTCCTAAGTAACTAGTGATAGGCATCTTGCAGGGTACATCGGAAGGTGGCAAAATCTCCTTAGAAATGATCATTGAAGCTCTGTACTTAACAAAAACCTGGATTTGGAGCAATAACAGAATGGAGTACTAAAGATTCTTCGCAATTAATATTAAAGGCTTTGATAAAGGATGCAGTCAATGCAGGGCAGACAGTGACATGAGAAGAGGTGTCACATGTAGAAAATGTTGACAGGCAACAAAGACAACCAAATCTAAAGAGGACACAAAGATCTCCCTCACTTCAGACCGATTGTTCTAGTAACGATGACAGATGGGGGAAGTCAGAGTTAATATCAAAACCCTACAGTATGGTACCCATAATTGTTTATATTTGTTTAAATTAACGGTGTAACAGGGTCTCCCAGTATTTGACAGGAGTGGTTTTAGGAAGTACATATAGTTCTAAGAGGCACTCCACAAAATAAAAAGTATCTTCAGTCTGCTTGGAGCTTTAGGATTCACATTAGCATGTCAAAGAGCCCGAGAGTCTTGCTGTAAAAAGAAAGACAACTTTAACCCAGACAGCTTACTGAAAACAAGAAACCTGGTTTCAATAAGCATCTCCCCAAATAAGTCTTTTTCAGAACACAGTTTGCAATACATTGCTATATATTGTCTGTAAATAGCATATAATTCCCCATTTCATAGAATAAATTCATTTTCTTTCATCCTTTGTTGTCTTAATACAATTGAAATGTAAAACCCCCCATAGATGTCATTTTGTAAAAAAATCCAGATCCAATGGCCAGACTAATACTTGCAAGCAAGATTCTAGTGCCAAGCCCTGGGCTAGTTGGGCTGTTTCCCCCATAGCATGCTGCTTTATGGGGTTCAAGCACTTCAGATGGTCCCATGCCGCTGTCTGGAATACTTCCCTGTGGTGAGAAGCAGTGTCAGGCAGCTCTAATGCCTTTCTTGATAGATTGTGTTTTTCCTCATCTTCCCAAAATTGCTGACCATCAGGAAAAAACAATAGAGCCCCTTAGAGAAAAATAAGAATTATTAATCAGCATTTCTTACCTCTTATCCTAAATAAAACTTGGCCAAAATCAATATAGACTTTAAAAAGCTGAAAGACCTATCTTTATATTATGAAATTAAATAAACATACCTCCTGACAACTGCAATTTTAGCATCTCCAAAGTAATTGTATTTCACCAGAATATTCCAGGAAAGACAAGTTGGTCTCCATATTTATTCTGAAAGCAAACTGATCAAATAGCCCCAAGTTTCTGAAAATCCCCAGATGGCACTTTGTAAAGGCATGAAATACACATGATTTTCCTCTCGCTGTGGCCCCACCAAAAACAAAACAAAAACAACAACAACAAAAAACTCATGAATTATCAGTCTCTGAGAAGTTTCTCTTGGATATTATCATTTTTTGTATGAAAGAGTTGGAAGGAAAACTTGCAATTTGGGTTAGCATGGAACATACTTCATAGAACTGAACAAAAGTAGAGCTACTTTAGGAAATATTAAATGGCAGAATAACATTGCAGATATTTGGAAAGCCCAAATTAGTTAGGAATGACAAAAATAACTCTGCTTTTACACATTGCAGGCAAGATAAATTTCATTTCAAAATGGTATAAATTCTTTCCTTTTTGTAGAATTGTATTAAAATAAATGAGTTCCAGTTCCATTGAAATTTCCAGATGCCTTCTCAAGCTTCAGTTATGTCTGGAAGGCTGATCTCCCTATGTTTCAATATCTTGAAAGAAGTCCTAGGATGTGAGAGTCTATATCAGAAATAAAACGAAGTTTTCTATAAGGATATTCATAAAAGATAGCTATTAAGAGTAGAGCAACTAGCTTTTAATATTAGCAATTTACAGTTTATAAAATATAGTTTTATTAGCACTTGATTGTCAAAATAGTCTCATGAGAGAAATTTGGCAGGTATTATTATTAGCCTCTTTGTTTTTCACTGAAGAACTTAGAGATTATGATAGGTTACACAGCTTATTCAGAAACATACAAGGATAAGAGGCAAGAATTATCTACATCCAAATATCTAATTCCAGAGACTGCATTCTTTTCCAGGTCACTCACTGTCCTACCTGGGGATCTGTTACAGCTCAGATTCATAGCCCAAATGTTGTCATCAACTCTGCACATTAACTTTAAATAGACACTTGGAAAAAAGAGTCATGTTGCTTTTAAGTTTAAGCAGCATAAAATAGCATTTCTATAGTGAAATGTTATTATATAAACCTAAGAAATTTTAAAAGCACTAAAGATAATCCTTGTACAACAAATTATTAATTTGTCTTTTAAAAAGAGTGAATAATATAAATTTTATCTCATAAGTTGATTTTTTTCTGGTATTAAGGATTGAAATTAGGGGCATCCTACCTCCAAGATACACCCTCAGAAGCCCTCTTTTTAATTTTTTATTTTTAAACAGGCTCTCACTAAGTTGCTGGGGCTAGCCTTAAACCTGTGATCCTCCTATTTCAGCCTCCGAAATACTGGTATTACAGGTGTGTACCAGCACACAGCTAATAAGTTGATTTTTAAAAAGAACAGACACTAATTTTAGATAAATTTATATATAATTTATCATATAATGTATACAAATAACTTGGGGAGTCCCATACTCTCTTTTTGTACTCTGCTACTGCTATGAACAGAATGCTGGTTTCCATATCAAATCTTCTAAGTCCTAGCTATTAGCTAATATTCAAAAGCGCATATCAATCAATCCTATGTTTACAACATTATTCCCAATAGCCAAGAGATGGAATCAACCCACCAAACAGAGATATTGCACAGTACAGGGAGGAAGGCAGAGATGATCCGATCTCAAAGGATGTGGCAAGACTTCAGAAGTAATAAGTGCAAGGGCATCATGAACCCCAGGCCAGGCAAATTCCCCTGCGCCCCCTCCCAACCTGCAGGAAGCCAAAATGCCTGCTTTTGTGTTAGGATGTGGGTCTGGACAGTAAAACAGCAGTGGTAACCATGAGAGACTGAAGCCTAGAAGCCCTCCCCATGTCTCTAGGTAGCAACCTCACTCCACTTCCACACTCTGTGCACTCCCAGGAAAGGGAAGGGAACCTTCACAGTGACTGAGTTCTAATGTCCTGCTACTGGCAGGATAGGTGGTGAGTCAGGAAATAGAAGTCATTTCCTATTCATAAAGTTTACACAAGGAAGTTTACAACATAAGCTGCTGTCTTTCTACAACTAGAAATATCATTACCTTGTTGCCGTTGGGATTGCTATTCAGTCCCTGGATGGCCTTGACCCTAGCTGTGTGGCCTGGTGAAACAGGAAAGGCATCACGTCAACTTAAGCCACCAGCATTCATTCATGAAAGAACATTTACAAAGTGCCCACTGTGTGCAGAGTTCTAGGTGCTCGTACTGGGGAGGACTTCATGAGAAGTGCCAGTGCCAGCCTACATGGGTCTGCCAGAACACACAAACATCACATGAGGAATTTGGTTAAATGATGCATTAAGTAATGATACAGGAAGTCCAGAGTGTTATGGGAGCAAAAGAGACCTGGCAGAACAGTCATAGAAGGTCCTCCAGCCGAAAGGTTAAAATCAAAAGGATGAATGGCCAGGTGCTACAGTTTGAGTATGGTTTGTCCTCTCCGAAACTCATGTTGAAATTTGGTCCTCAAATGTCGAGAGATGGTGGGACCTTTAAGTGCGGATTAGATCATTAAGGGGGATTAATGCCTTTCGCATGGGGCTGGATTAGTTACCATAAGATCAGATAGTTATAAGGTGAGTCCATCCCTCCTGTTTTGTCTCTTTCCCATCTACCCACTTGCCCTTCTGCTTTTCTGCCATGTTATCATGTGACACAAGGCCCTGGACAGATGCAGACACCCAATCTTAGACATTTAGCTTCTCAAACAATGAGCTAAATAAACTTCTTTTCTTTATAAATTATGTAGTCTCAAACATTCTGTTATACCAACAAAAAATGGACTAAGATACAAAGCAAGAAAGATGAAGGAAGAATCCTGGTGGCCAAATCTTGAAGAACCAATTCCTGAATACCCTTTTAGGTCATCTATCTGAATTATACATTCAGTATAGGAATCCTCTTAGTTTATAGATGCACAGTAATCCATCTTTGCTAGCTAGCTAAATAAATAAATAAATAAATATCCCCTGCTCAACTCATAGGACTATGATATTAGCTACCTCATATCTGAGAATTTAAAGGAGTACTAGTGACTCATGGATATAGTAACAATGGATAACAAGTCATAGCCGACAGCCTGCCACTCTGGCTACCATGTGGATGCAGAATTGTATACACACATAGAATAAGTCCCAGTAGTGACCTTTTTGTAATCACAAAGTAAAAAGAGCACTTAGAAAATGTTTTCTTAAAAATAATTAAAATGTGAAAGTTTGAGGGCCAGAGTTGCCAGAAAAAATTTCACATGTCATTCCGGACTCACCAGGTCACATAGCCAGGGTCAAGGCCATCCAGGAACTCCAAATAATTTCAGATAATGGAGTCATTTGCATACAGAGCTATAGAAAAATCAGAAAAGGGGGAAAGAGGAATTCAAGACAGTGGCTACCATCAATTAGATGGACTTACAAAAGACGGTGGATGTGTGGCGCTCTTGACTCTTGCTCTCAACTTCATGTCTTATGCAGAAGCCAGTGCTCCCAGGGGAGAGGAGGCCCTGTAGCTTTCTCCTTTCAGTCCAGTCAATGGCTCTGCTGGTCTGAATGTAACCCAGATGGTTAAGGTCTGACTTTTCTAATGAGTTCATCCTGAAGAAAGAAAATCATTTTGATCTATACTTAGTAAACTTTCCTCTTTAATCAGTGTGGCTGGTTTTATTACATGGTTTGAATTTTGCTGACCTGTCACTCTTGCTACCATCACACTGTAAAAAATTAAAAACATTTTTAAGTGGATATAAATTACTAGATTTACTTACTATGAGCTGATTTTATGCTTTTTCACTTAGCTAATTCCTGTTTTAGAAGCCTAATTTTATAAGTTTATCTTACACATTTTCACCACTTAACTCTTCTTACTGAAAGTTGAACTTCTGGCTCACCAAAAGGAATATGATCATAAACTAGTGCTCAATGCCAAAAGTAAGCAGCATTGTGAAACTATACTCTTAATTCCTGGATTTACAGGTTTTTAGCCTTGAACCCTGGTTATTAAAATGTGTGTAATGCAGTAGGGCTCACCCTCTCACATGTGGTGATGTCCAAATTCCATATCCCCAGTTATTACAGAAAAAGGAGGGAGAAAAATGAATAAGGAAGGCAGAAATAAGAGACATCCCTCATTTCATGTGTTTCTGGAGCTATCAACATGTGACTTTACCAAACAAACAACAACAACAAAGAGAAAAGTCTCTCAAACACATTGGCTCACAGATACAGGAAGACTATAAGCTGTGGCCTGACCAATATTTATTAAACCAGTCTCTATTTGAACTTGGCCATTTCACAATATAGAGGTCATGGTGCAGCCAACTCAAAATAAGTCCCCTTCTCCAACCAGCTGTTGTCTGGCATTCATATCTCTGCTGGGATCATTTTGATTTACACACCATCTTAACAGCAGTTCTTCACCTACCATTGCTTACCTTCAGCTAACTCATTCTTCCAGATCAAATTTCCAAATTAAACGCACTTTACCTATGGTATTAGAGGAGGCAATGATTGATTATACAGTTGCCTACCTCTTTGCTTCTGCTTCTATGTCCTAACTTGAGGTTCCACTGTGTCATTTTTTCTACAGTTTCCTATTTATCCTTCTCAGTAACTGCAGCAGAGTGCGAGACAGTACAGTTGGCTATTTGTATCCATGGGATCCATATCTGCGGATGCAGCCAACCACAGATTAAAAGCTAAAAGTAAAAAATAAGAACTGACATGCAACAATAAAAAAACAACACAGAACACTACATAGTATAACAAGTATTTACATGGCACTTACATTGTACTAAATATTATAAATAAGCGAGCCGGGCATGGTGGCGCACGCTTATAATCCCAGAATTTGGGAGGCTGAGACCGGAGGATTCGGGTTCATGGCCAGCCTCAGCTACCTAGTGAGGCACTCCGCAACTTAGTGAGACCCTGTTTCAAAATAAAGAATAAAAAAATAGGGCTGGGTGTATAGCTCAGAGGTAGAATGCCCCTGAGTCCAATCCCCAGTACCACAATAAATAAATAAATAAATAAATAAATATTATAAATAAACTAATCTAGAGATGGTTTAAAGTACACTACTGGAGCCATTGAACAGCTACCCATTTTTTCTGGATTAGTCTGGTGATAATAAAGTCTTCTAGACAAAAAAAAAAAGTATACTAGGGGATATGTGTAGATTACATGCAAATACTATAACATTTTATATAAGGGATTTGAGCATACATGAATTTTGGTATCTTCAAGGGGTCCGGGGAGCAATCCTTGTAGATTCTGAAGGATGGCTGAACTTTTTTTCAAATGGATACAGCAAAGTCACAAGAAAGGCTCTTATTGATCAGTTGTGAGTCACATGCTTGTACTGTGGTCGGGGGGGACATGGGATTTTGGGTTAAAAATTTAGGTTATATGTCCAGGCCTAAAAATACCCCAAATGGATTGAGTAAAAATGATTGTTATCCAAAAGGAAGATCTGGGTGCTATTTGCAGAAGGGGATGCTGGGCCAAGCAAACACAATTTTTGTCTATTCTTCTAAACAAATTGTTTATCCCAAGATGTAATTAAAATGATATCTTATTTGATATATCTCTTTAAGCCACATATTTACTTTTTTAAAAAATCAGAGAAAGATAAATAGCCAAATAGAAAACAGGCTATCTAAGCTGGGCGTGGTGGTGCACGCTTGTAATCCCAGTACTTAGGAGGCTGAGACCAGAGGATCCGGATTTGCGGCCAGCCTAAGCTACTTAGTGAGGCCCTCCAAAGCTTAGTGAGACCCTGTTGCAAAATAAAGACTAAAAAAATTTTAAAAATAGGGCTGGAGATGTGCTCGGAGGTAGAATGCCCCTGGATTTGATCCCCAGTACCGAAAAAAAAAAAAAAAAAAAAAAAATAGGCTATTTATAAGGTTTATAGTAAGAAAAAAGTACAAAAACACACACATGTAGAAAAAGATTTTTGGCCTCATTCATAATAAAATCAAAACAAGAAAAAAATATAGAACCAAACTCATCAAAAATATAAACACAAGTGGGTACAAGGACTTGGGAAATAGCCTTTAAAAGAGATCTATCAACCATTGAAACTAAATGACTCAGCAAGCCCACTAATAAGAAATTACCTTACTGATATACTTGTAAAAATTCTCCAAAACACATGAAGCACAATTAAATTACAAATTAACCAAAATTGAAAACAATTCAGTATCTTCAATAGATAGCAGGCAAATAAATTATAATACACCAATATGATGGGGAATACTAAGAAGACATTAAAGAGAACTCAATAGATCCATTTACGAAAAAGAACTTCCAAAGTAAAAGTGGAGAAAAAAAGTTAAGTGCATACAAGTATGCCTAAGAGGATATGGGTGAAAGAAAAAATTAATGCCTGTATGTGGGAATGGTCCCATTTTTCTAGGAATAATCATAAACAGTTAATAGAGATTAGTTTACAAAAAGGGAAGAGTTTCCCATTTTCCATACTATATACTTCTCTAGTATTTGACTTTTTTTTTTTACTTTACAAATGTGTTACTTTTGTTTTTTAAAATGTCAACAGGAGCCGGGCGTGGTGGCGCACGCTTGTAATCCCAGCATTCGGGAGGCTGAGACCGGAGGATCCAGGTTCGCAGCCAGCCTCAGCTACCTAGTGAGGCACTCCGAAACTTAGTGAGACTCGGTTTCAAAATAAAGAATAAAAAATAGGACTGGGGGTGTAGCTCGGAGGTAGAATGCCCCTGAGTTCAATCCCTAGTACTGCAAAAAAAATAAAATAAAAATAAAAAAATAAAATGTCATCAGGAATTATTGAGTGAGAAGATTACAAATCATTTTTATGGTTTCTTCTTAGTACTTTTTTGATTTATCAAAACTAATGTGTTATATATTTTAAAGTATATACTTAAAAAGAATACATTACTTCTTAAGTATAAATTGTTCTAAGTGTAACTTGATGATATATCAACATGCCAGAAAATAAAATGTAATAAAACATAACATAATAATTGGGAGTTGACTATATTATATGCAATATACTAAGCATCTCATATATGTGTGTATGTTATTTCATTTACTCCTCGAAACAACACTATGAAATGACTACTTTTATGATCCCCATTTTACAAATGAGATATGAGAGGCTTAGAGAAGCCAAGTAACTTGCCCAAGATTCCTCACTGAGTAATAGACCAGGATTTCAGGACTGAAACCAAGCCCCTCTGAGTCTAGATCTAGGATATTTCTAAGAGGAAATTTATACTAAAAATGCTGCCATAGAAACTGACTTTTCAGGACTTCTGGGAAGATAGCGACAGAGTGAGACATGTCTCAAGAGGCGCTGTGAGCTCTATTCAAATCAGTCGTGGAACCAGCTTTTTGAAAGAAGAAAAAAGCAACAAAAGGGTGGAAAACGCTGCGAAAACTGGAATATAGCTGAGCAGAACCCGGAAGGCCGACCAGGGAGAGCAAAGAAGCCCGTCTCCGCTGCCGCGGCGCCACGCCGCCAAGCGGAAGCCGCCATTGAGCCGGCCCCCGGCGTGGGGTCCACTAAGAAAGAAATATACAACAACCCTCTGCACCCCACCAGCCAGAGCTGGAGTGAGCGACTCCTGAACTCCTCATCCTGGCCAGGCGGCATTTTGAGGCACCTTTGACAGAGACCAGAACGCGTGCTACGACCAGCTTAGGCCCGTGCAGCTCCATCCCAGCTCACCTCTCCCCACAGAGATGGAGCAGAGATAACTGCACTCCAGAGCTTGAATCAAAACTGCCGCAGGAACAGCTTCTCCACGGAAGGAAAGAGAAGCAAATCAGCTTAAAAGTGAGTAAAGAAACGGGCAGTTGGTCGGAATCTAAGGAGCAGACCAGGGAGAACGGGGGAGCCGGTGCGTGCACAGCAGTAGCAGCCGCCGTCTTGTCGGCTGCCCGCAGGAGCAGAAATCTGCCCAAAAGATCTGCAGAAGCCAAACCAGGTCTGTTCTTACAAACTTGCAGGGATTTTTATTTTGCTTCTTGCTGACGTTTCTTGTTTTCTGGGTCTTTTTGCTTTGTTTTGTTCTGTTTTTACTCTGTTTTCACTTTGCATTGCTTCAATTTATGTATGTTTGTTCGGAGGATTGGTTGCTTTTTAGCTTTTGCTGGATCCTAGAAGTCAACACCTGAAACCCACCAAAGACACCAATAGAGCAGGCAGAAGAAATACCAGAGTAATTGCAACTCAGTACAAGACACCATTCACAGAGAGAAAATAAAAATCAGAAACCTACAAATTCAGACAAAGCGTGCAAGAGCAGCAAAGTTATAAATTTAAGAACAGGGAAACCATGAGAAGGAGAAACACCAAAGAAACAATGAGTCAACACGACCCCACAATAACAGAACTCAATGACACTGATTGGCAGAGCTTACCAGAAGGACAATTCAGATCTTTAATAATAGAAGTGATACAAAACTTCCAGAAAGAATGCAGAGAGAG
>PVLC010003285.1:86380-99884 GCA_004027655.1 Graphiurus murinus | reverse complement strand
AGTACCGCAAAAAAAAAAAAAAAAAAAGAAAGATACAGGAGTAGAAGAATTAAAAGCAAAGACAAAAAGAGACAGAAAAACATCAAGGCATTTTTAATTTATTTCTTTTAAATAAAATCCCTAGGCCGGGCGTGGTGGCGCACGCTTGTAATCCCAGCATTCGGGAGGCTGAGACCAGAGGATCCAGGTTCGCGGCCAGCCTCAGCTACCTAGTGAGGCACTCCGCAACTTAGTGAGACCCGGTTTCAAAATAAAGAATAAAAAATAGGGCTGGGGGTATAGCTCGGAGGTAGAATGTCCCTGAGTTCAATCCCCAGTACCGCAAAAAAAAAAAAAAAAAAAAAAAAAATCCCTAGAGTTTAGTTTCCATACCTACTGTCATAAAAGAAAACATTTAAACACTTACCATCAGCATCTAATATCCACGTTATAAAATGATTATTTGCTTGGTACTGAATTACGGACGTTATTTGATAAAGACAGCCTTCAAAATGAAATGCATAGCGCTGCAAGTCATTCTGTGGTAAGCCTTCTACGAAGTGCAACATGAATATGGAAGACACTCTGGGGGGAAAAAGGCAAGAGAAGTCAAACAAATTAAATGCCACGTGTCTGCTTACAACAAAAGGTAACCTGAAGTGAACTAGTCACACGTATCCCTTTCAAGTCTAAGTGAACTAATTTTTCTTGAGCACCTCCAGATGTGTGCCTTAATTAGAAATGGAGAACTCACTCTAAGAAGTGTGTAACACTAAACCCTTTCCAGAATAGTATCACTGACAGTTGGAAGCCATCAGGCAATAAGACTAACACAGACCATTCAACAAAAATTGCTCTGTAGGCAGCAATGCTGCTTTAGCCAAAAGAAGATATCATATATCTACCTTGTAGAATTCAAAGGAAAAAGGCTCACATTAATTACTTTTGTTTAGATGGGGTAGGTAATATGTGAAAACAAGGTAAAAAGCCCAAGACATTCAAATAAACATTAATTTGGCTTATTTCTGTTATCTGAAGAAGTAGAACAGTCTATCAAATTAAAATTTCTACTTAGGAAAAATTTAATTTGTAACAAGTAGAAAAGAAGAAACTCATACTGGTTGATTATAAACCTCAAGATACCTACAATTTCAAAAACATATCTTATCATTACAATGATATGTTAAACCCAGAAAACAGAATCCACAGATGGGCCTCAAATAACTAAATCTAACAAAGCTCTCAGGATTTAAGAAAAATGTTGAATATCCCTTTTCCTAATATTTAAACAGCTGTCAAAACTTACTTAGCTTATCAAAATTTATTCACCAGAAATTAACTTGAATCAATGTCCAATATGCAAGATTATTCAGACTGACAAGGGATAATTTGTAAATTACTCCTTGTCAATCACTTCGTTAGAGAATGAGCAAATCCTCAAAATTGAAGAACTTATAAGTACAAAGTCCTGAAAACTGTAATACTGAACTCTTTCCTTTTAATCATACTTATTTCACTGGATCCAAGATGTCACTGATTGTAAAATGTACCAACAAACTATGCCATGCCACCAAGTTTTAAATATATTCTTATTTTACATGTTAAAATGTGAAAAGTGTGTCTTAGAACCAGTGATTCACAGTACAACTAGAGATGTACTCTCACAGCTAGATAGTAAGCTCTAGACAGCTGCCACTTTTGTTATAAAATATTAAAAATTAAATTATTATGAGCATCTAGTTCTCTGGGACTCATGACACCACCTGTCAAGTTATCTTCTGAGGTTAGTTACTAAAACCACCTCTTGATGAGCTTAGACTAGGAAATCTTACTAGTTTCACATGGAAAATGTTTTAAGTCATATGTACTAATAGAAATAAATAAAGCATGTAAGACCACCTGCCAGATTTTTCTGCTATTTGTGTATCCTAGGCCTTCTAAACTATTCTTTTGCAAATTTCCAAAAGTAAAAACTGCCAAAACCAGTATCCATGAGGTCCTGGGTTCATCCCCAGTAGTGCAAAAAAAAAAATTTTAGCTGGGTACAATAGCACATGCCCGGAATCCCCAGCAGGAGGATCACAAATTAAGAAGCCAGTCTGGGCAATTTAGGAAGATCCTGTTTCAAAATGAAATTTTAAAAAAGGGCATGGGGGAGAAGGGGAGAACACTGTACCTTTGTGGTAGAGTGCTTGCCTAACATGTGTGAGGGCCTAGGTTCAATCCCCAGTACTGCATTAAAATAAAAACTGTCAAGAGTAAAAACCCATATTCAAGCACACTTCCTTAGATACTCAAACTCTAATTGAATGAGAGTAAATTCCCCAAATCCTGTTTTGAGACCTAGATGGGATAGAAATTTGATTTTATTATCCAGCAAAAAAAGACAAAGATCAAAGTAACTATAGACCTTGAAACATCTTTTTAATTATACCAGCCTCCATGCCAAAAGATCAACTACTACACCAAAGTTATCCAGACCTAATGGCAGGGGAGGGAGGGGGGCACAATGACTAAAATACTGTCAAGGAGAATACCATTTCACTCATAGGCAAAATGCTCAGAATGTTCTCCATACGATTTTCTGGTTCTCTTCCTTTCTTTTTGGTGGTGGTGATCAAACCCAGGGCCTAAAGGTGGACTCTACCACTGAGCTACATATTCAAGCCCCTTCATATTGCTTTCTATAACTGAATCTTTTAAGTTCCAAATACATTCCAATTTTTTCCCCTGTATTTTAACATGTCTGAGATTGGTGTGTACCTTATCATTGATGGCACACAGTTAAAGAGCCAGCACTTCTTAGTGGCATACTAAGAAGAGGTATAATTTATAAATGGTGACATCTTGGAGTTAGTCAAATAATCTACTTCCTCCTCTACCTCTTTTTTTTTTTTTTTTTTTTGCGGTACTGGGGATTGAACTCAGGGGCATTCTACCTCCGAGCTATACCCCCAGCCCTATTTTTTATTCTTTATTTTGAAACTGAGTCTCACTAAGTTGCGGAGGACCTCACTAAGTAGCTGAGGCTGGCCGCGAACCCGGATCCTCCGGTCTCAGCCTCCCGAATGCTGGGATTACAAGCGTGCGCCACCACGCCCGGCTTCCTCCTCTACCTCTTGATGACATTCCTTTTTGGGTCTCCTGGCAATCACAGTATTTCTGGACTGGGGATGTGGCCCAATGGTAAAGCACTTGCTTGGCATGTGTGAGGCCCTAGGTTTAATCCTCAGCACTGTAGGGGAAAGGGGGAAGAAAAAAGAAACATCACACTATTATCCTACCCACAACTCTGGCTTGTCTCACTTCCAGCCCTAAGTTCTGTCTCTCATGCTGCTTCCTACCCTCAATTCCCTAAATGCCAGAGTGTCGGTCAAAGATGATGCTCAGAGGTGAGAGGAGTAAACTGGGTTCTGCCTCAACCATAGGAAAACCAGATGGGATGAATGAACAGAACCAGAACCAAAGAGTCAACAAGAGATTTCAAGTTAAGACCCATTTACCTTCACCCAACATGGGGTTGAACTATTCCTCTTATAAGGATCTACCTTCAGGAAAAGAAAAGCAAATAGGAAAGATAGAAAGCACAAGAGAACTGTGTTAACCCCTACTACTCCAAACAGCAGGGGAGCTACAAACATTTGTCTCACAAAGAATGTGCTGCTAGCCGGGCGTGGTGGCGCACGCTTGTAATCCCAGCATTCGGGAGGCTGAGACCGGATCCAGGTTCATGGCCAGCATCAGCTACCTAGTGAGGCACTCCGCAACTTAGTGAGACTCGGTTTCAAAATAAAGAATAAAAAATAGGGCTGGGGGTATAGCCTGGAGGTAGAATGCCCCTGAGTTCAATCCCCAGTACTGCAAAAAAAAAAAAAAAAAAAAAAAAAGAATGTGCTGCATATGACATGAATCATGAATAGCCTGGAGTATGATTGGTTTTTTTTTAGTACTGGGAATTGAACTCAGGGGCATTCTACCTCTGAGCTATACCCCCAGCCCTATTTTTTACTCTTTATTTTTGAAACAGGTTCTCACTAAGTTGCGGCAGGCCTCACTAGGTAGCTGAGGCGGGCTGAGAACCCGGATCCTCCCAAATGCTGGGATTACAAGCATGCGCCACCATGCCCAGCTCTTGTCTTTTAAAATTTAAGTGAAATTTTGAGTTCAGTTTACTTTTGAAGAATATAGGAAATGTCCACACTATAAATTGTGCTTATAAATTGGCCCAGAGGAACTCAAAACACATTTTTCAATGAAATACTGTTTTACCTAATGGATACATTTCCAGATCAGAGCATAAATCTTAAATGTAAGTAAAACAATATATTTGTATAATTAAAAAGAACATACTCTAATGAAACCAATTAACAGATCAAAAATAATATAATGAATCTATTCTCAATCCTGAGGCTTGAGAAAAAGCAGACATAAATATCAGAAGAAATTATATACACTAATAAGCATTGAGCAATTTAATGACACAGTGCAGGGTAACAGCTAGCTATACCCTGCTGCCTTGCCACATGACTCATCATCTAGGAAAGGGCTTACAAGGAGGATCCCTCATCTCCTAGATCTCAACAAGACAGGTCACAGGCATCTGGTTATAGATAGCTGCTCTTCCTTCCTACTTGGCCTTCCACTCAGATGCTACCAAATGACAGAAGGGCAAAAACAGGTAAGAGTCTAAAAGGACAAAGAAAGGGAAAGAGAAATGAGCAAACTAGAGTGTTACCTTCCACAGAAAAATGGCTGAGTGATGACACCAGCACAGTGGAGCAGGCACACCGATGAGAGGAGTGCACCTGCCCCTCAGAACCCGAGACGCCATATCTACAGGCAACAGACATTGTGGAACATGGGTTGAGGCCTAAGCTAAAAACTGGAATGGGGACTGAAAGTGTTTATAAAGAGCTCCCTAATGTACCAGGCCCAGAGAAGAATCAATGCAGACTGGGAGACTATAGCAAAACAATGGAAGGTGGAAGGAGAGAAGCTTCCAGAAAAATAAGGAGAGGATTCAAACATTTTGAAGCATTGTTAGAAATTTATTCAAGTATTTAAAGAACCTAGAAAAACTTCACAATAATGAACAAAGAAAATATAAACACAAGACAAATAATTCTAGGATGAATAAAGAATTATAAGAGAAAACATAATCATGTATATTAAAAATGATGCAAGCCAGACATGGTGGCACATGCCTATAATCCCAGTACTTGGGAGACTGAGATGGGGGATCATAGGTTTGAGGCCAGTTTCATTGATGTAGCGAGACACTCAGTAACTTAGAGATGCTGTTTCAAAATAAAAAATAAAATAGGTCTGAGGGTCTAGCTCAGAGGTAGAACATTCCTAGGTTCAATCTCCAGTACCAAAATAGTAATAATTATAATAATGAGAACACTGACTACTGGGTTATACAAATACCTGCATGTGAAAGAACAGGGAGAGGCTAAACAGACAGGGCTGATGCAGGAACCCTAGTTCTCAACTATTACTAAAGGAGAGCAAGCCTGGTGTGGTGCCACATGACTGTAATCTCAGTACTTTGGAGGCTGAGACAAGAGGATTGCAGGTCCAAGGCCAGCCTCAGCAACTTAGTGAGGCCTTCTGCAACTTAGTGAGACCCTGTTTTAAAATAAAAAATAAAACAGGGCTCGGGGTGTAGCTCAGGAGCAGAATGTCCTTAATTTCAATCCCCAGTAAAAACACACACACACAGAGTAGATTGCATTACAGAAGAAGCAGCACATTACATTGCAATATCAAAATAAATACAACCTTAATTTAAAGATCTGAGGTAGAATCTTGGAGAGTAAGTGAGACAGGGGACTACCCTGATCTTCTTTTAAGCCTTTTGGCATTATTAAATTACTGAGAATTTATCACTTCACTGACAATAAACCTTTAGGAACAATTTTGAGAAGTTTCTGGCAGATTCAAAGGCATCAGAGGTTAATATCACTATCCTTTATTACATCAAATTATACCTCATTTTCTTAAAGTAGAGCTAGACTGAAAATGAAGGCTAAAAGGGATGTGTGAGTGGATTAACAAAAGAGAGACAAACTGCCTAAGATGGAATGACTGTGAGTTTAAAGAGACAGTGATTAGCCGGGCGTGGTGGCGCACACTTGTAATCCCAGCATTCGGTAGGCTGAGACCGAGGATCCGGGTTCGTGGCCAGCCTCAGCTACCTAGTGAGGCACTCCACAACTTAGTGAGACTCGGTTTCAAAATAAAGAATAAAAAATAGGGCTGGGGGTGTAGCTCAGAGGTAGAATGCCCCTGAGTTCAACCCCCAGTACCGCAAATAAATAAATAAATAAATAAATAAATAAATAAATAAATAAATAAATAAATAAAGAGACAGTGATTCTGGTAACACTGGAAAAGATAACTCTGGCCCATTTTCCCACTCACAGCAAACTAAAAAGTTGGCACAATAGAATGAAGGCACATCTGTTCTCTGTTCAAGGGCAGCAGAAAGCTTACAAGATGAATTAGTAGGCCAAGATCTGGGAGAAGATGGAAATTCAGAGAGATGAACCTGTTCCACATCTTTGAATCACCTTAGTTCTTGAAATTTTATTAAAGACACCCTAGAATTCTAGTGACTTCAGACAGTTGGTAGAGGAAGAAAAACAAGTTTAATATCCATAAAAAGAGGAGGGAAAAAGGAGAGACAAGAGTGAGATCAGTCAACCTATGCCAGTGCTGCAGTGGTATTTCACCTGGGACAGCTTGCTTATTGGTTAAGATTTCCTAATACAAAGACAGGCATTTGAAAATTTATAAATATATTAACTCAAACTTCTGAGAGACAAACAACTAAGTTGTAGTTGCCACTTTCCATTCTACATATTAAAAAAAGTAAATCTATCTTCACTTTATTCTAAAGATTAAGAATTTTAACTCACTTTTCCAATACCATTTTTCTTATTTGTGATTTATTCTTGCAATTGTTACAAGGACCAATATGGGCAGCATTAAGTGGATACCACTCAGGAATGACATTTGTAAAGGTGACTAGGCTCTTCACACACCTATTAAAAAAAAAAAAAAAGACACAAATTAACTTACTTTAATTTAAACCAATATCTAAAATACCCCCTTCATATGCTTACATCCTTTTTATAAGGATGTTAATGTTCTTCCCCACCCTGGTAAAGCAGCTCTTTCTGAAGACCTTCCAAGTTAAGTCTATGGTTTTTCAGATATGAGAGAAGGCCAGCAAGCACAAAAGGCAGGGTTTCTCAGCAGCAATACCACTGACATTTGCACCACGTGATTTTTTGTTGTGAGGCGCTGCTCTGTACACTGGAGAATGTTTAGCATCATTCTTGGCCTTAGCAGATGCCAGCTGCAGCAACCAATGTCTCAGACTCTGCGAGCTAATTGCCCTTATGGGGAGGCAACGAGCCCCATGTTGAGAACTACTTCTAAGGTAGCATTTAGGAGCTCACTCCTTATTCAACTCTATCTGGCTAGCCATTACCAACAAACAAAAATGTAAAGGGGTATTTTCAAACATATAATCAGGAATACATACAACTTAATTTTCTTGAGCCTTAATAAAATGACAGTAGCAGTTGTGAATTTTGTTTTTTCATAGGTTATACAAGTTCTACATTTGCACTTAAGTCTGAATATGTGATAGCAATGGCCATCTAAAAACATGTTTAAAGATGTATTCTGAACCTTAGCTGTATCCAGTTTAATGAAAATATTTTTAGTTAAAAGAAGTTACAAATTACCAAAAAGCCACGGCTTCTTTTTAAACAGTAATAACATGGACATATCACAGGCAAGAAAAGCACTGGGTATTAGTGAAAGATAAATTCTCAAGGAAGCTAGAGTTTTTAATGCAAAGCAACAGAGACATATCAATAAATACATTGACTGTATTCTGCTCAATTCTTTATTCTCAAGTATAGTTAAGCAAAGACTCTTATTTTTTGTTTATAAAAGGGAGTTTGTCTCAGCAAATGAATTTTACTGCTCCACATGACAGCTGACATTTTTGACTACTTAGTATGTGCAAGGTGAGGTACTCTTTCCTTCAAACTCTAAGTGGCAGATGCTATCCTTACTCCCATTTTCCAGAGGATGAAACTGAAATACAGAGGGCACTCTAGATGACAAATGACAGACTGGGGATCTAAATCCAAGCAGTGGGCTTCCAGAGGCCAGATTTTTAACTGCCTCGAGTATACTTTCTAGATGAAGTAAAAGTCTTTAAACCATCACAGAACCTAGCAGCACAACAATGAACGAATTGGCCAGAGAGTATTCCCTCAGATTATATGGAAATAAGTTTTATGACATTAAAACCTTTAATGAAATGCTACTCCATTTTAGCTTTTCCTATATAAGAACAAAATACAAAGTAGCTGGTGGCTTCTTCCCCTAGGGCTTCTGGAGGTCTACACACCTCTAGAGCACACCTATCAGTCTGTGCAAAGATAACATAAAGCAGCCAAAAGATCAAATTAATGACTAAGTCACTGGCCCCCTCCTGTGTTTGTGTATCTCTCTAACGAGTAGTCTGAATTTGGCCAGAATAGAAATTACTTTCAGTGGCTAGGTGAAATAAAGAACATAATGAGAAACTGTCAAACTGCGAAGATGCAGATTCTAGAAAAGCTATAATTAAGCTGATTCTTATCATCAATCTTATTTATATTACTTAAAACCCAGGTAGTGATTAAGAGGGTTTGCCACACTGAGCAAGAAAGCCTCACAGGCCAGAAAAGTCTAAGTCCTGAGGGTGCGTCCCCTCGGACACCACCCAACTCCGTTCAACCAGGGACAATACCTGTCAAATGAGGATTGTATGACTTTCCCCAATGAGTTTACTGTGGGAAACCAGATCATTTATACACACCATGACCAAAGACTTGGAAACAGGCCTTTTCATCATCACTTGCTTGCACAAAATTATTCAAGCCTATCATAAGAAAACATTAATTCTTACCCTGTTCTAGTAGTTTGGGGCCCATTGGTTAAAAAACAAATACTTTCTGTTGCTTGTTCTCCATCGAGCATTCTCCCAGACTCAAACCTCCTTAAGTAGCTCCCTAAATACCTACAAAGAACTTCTTATTTAGATAATGAATAATGATTTTCTCTCACAACTTTATTTAATAACTTTGAAATTTACTAACAGATAAGTTATTGGAAAAAGATTGATTGTAAGTTTGAATAAATGATTGACAGGGCCAGTGTGGTCTTCTTGTAACTGGAAGCAAGCAACTTTCTAGGTCTGGATCAAGTAAGGGTATCAGGTGAGATGAACACCTGTCTCTCTGACTCCCCTCCTTACGTGGCAGGTGTATGGAAGAGAGCTGCAGCTTCTCCATGCTTCCTCTCAAGTGCCAATCTCAGGACCCTGTATGTCACCCATGGTCTCTCTAATCCTCACCAAGGGGCCTCAGAGAAGTAAAAGGCATGGCTGAGACAGTTTAGGTGCAGGGGGATTCTCATGGGATTAAGTGAAGGGAGGGGACAGTGCAGGTACCTCTAAGAATTGCTGCCAGACTCTGGAAGCCCAAGATCAGTTTCTATGATTAAAAACCTAAAGCAAACAAGCAAAACCCTAGTCACTAACTGAGGAGTATACAAAACACATATTGCTTCAAGGAATTCTGAATGGTATTCTCACTCAGCTGGGCATCTGAAGAGGGGTGGTGCTAGTCTTCTCTAGTGTCCCCACTACCCTCTAAAGGAAATGTTAAGAAAATTCTTAGCAATCTCACAAACCATAGATTTTTTTACCCTCCAAGTTTGAAGCAGCAAGCAAACTACAGTTCAGTTTGCTAAAATTTTACCTTTTGACATTAGCAGTGGAGAGACTTTACAGTGTGGTGGGAAATTTTGTCAAGGGTAGAAAGAAGTGTAGGGAGTTGAGTAGTACTGTAGGTGCAAACAAGTTTTATTCAAATTATATTACTCAGAGCTGTTTAAATAGAAGGAATCCATTTTTAGAAACAAAAACTAACCTGTTTTGATACTGGTGTCCACACTGTGAACATTCGAAGTCCCAAGAAAAAGAGTATGTGAAGAGCCTTTCAATATGGGGATCTATTTTTAAGAGCAGGGGAAATGCAAACACAGGGCTTTCCATATCACCTTCCAAAAACAAAAGAAAAATCATTATTTAACTGAACAACTGCAAAGGAACCTCACTATAGTGACAGTATCAATATACGTGAACACGGCATGACAGAGTGTCATTCACAGTTGAGAGGAACAAAGTTTTAAAACATTTTCTAAAAATGTCCAGCACAGATTTAAATATCACCTCAGATGCTTTCATTTTTTGGTGTACATTTAAGAAAACTAAAGGCATAAAACCACGAAAGCCCTGTACTGTCTTCTTAAATATGTTACCTTTTCTCAGGGAAAAAGAATTATCAGGATTAATGTTAAAACAAAAATCACGTAAATGGTTTGGTAGGAATATTTTAAAAATGCAAGAGGTGGAGGCACTATAAAGTATCAGAATTTGACAAAAATCACTAAAATACCATTTCTCTTCTTATTCTATGTTCTAAACAAGAAGAGGGCCCGACACACAAGGTTAAGGACTAGTCTTGAGCCTTTCTACCATTTATCTCTTTCTAACCTTTTATTGTAGCCCTTTCTCTTTAACAATGAAACTGCAACTTTAAGATTAGAGAAGATATAAATTTTGTTGTCATTAAAACAAAAACTGGAGCCGGGCGTGGTGGCGCATGCTTGTAATCCCAGCATTCGGGAGGCTGAGACCGGAGGATCCGGGTTCGCAGCCAGCCTCAGCTACCTAAGTGAGGCACTTTGCAACTTAGTGAGACCCGGTTTCAAAATAAGGAATAAAAAATAGGGCTGGGGGTATAGCTCGGAGGTAGAATGCCCCGGAGTTCAACCCCCAGAACCGCAAAACAACAAAAAAAAACTGAATGGTCAATGTTGACTTTCAGATTTGAGCTCAGCAAGTTGGTTAAGCAGCAGGACTCACATTCTTCTCACATTCATCTGACAATTGGCTCCTTTCCTTCCTATCCGCACAGGAGCTTATTAGAAGGCCCAGGAGACTCAGTCCTTCCACATTCCCCTCAACAGGGCCTCTTTTTCATGGTCCAATTTCTCCCCCACCCAAGCCTGGAAATACAGCTGCCCAGAACACAGCTAGGAACAGTCACCTTGGCAAGACCATGAGGCAGACACTAGGTGTTATTGACTGAGAACATTCTATAAATATCAGTAGCTACAAAGGCTATTTTAATGGTCGCCTTTGTGGTATAGTCCTGCTGCTATTTTTGTATAAAAACATGAAATCAAAATAAAATATTTAAAAATAGAAACCAATCTCCTAGAAATAAAAAAGGCAACATCGTAAGAAAAAGCAGTAGGTAGTATAGTACATGTGTGTAATCAACCTTCAAAGTGCTTACTCTTTTTAATAAAATACTACCTGAAAAAGCAAACAATTTACATTTCATGACAATATAATATCTTCAGGTCTAAAATAGTTTTCAGTGAACCAAAATATAATGAAAGAGTTCAAAACAGGTAGATAAGTTACATTTGAAATGTAGCCTCAGCTACTTAGTGAGACCCTCCACAACTTAGTGAGACCCTCTTTTTTTTTTTTTTTTTTGCGGTACTGGGGATTGAACTCAGGGGCAATCTACCCCTGAGCTATACCCCCAGCCCTATTTTTATTCTTTATTTTGAAACCAGGTCTCACTAAGTTGCGGAGTGCCTCACTAGGTAGCTGAGGCTGGCTGTGAACCCAGATCCTCCGGTCTTAGCCTCCCAAATGCTGGGATTACAAGCATGTGCCACCATGCCCAGCTCGAGACCCTGTTTCAAAATAAAGAATATAAAATAGGGCTGGGGGTATAGCTCGGAAGAATGTCCCTGAATTCAATCCCCAGTACCACCAAAAAAAATTAAATAAAATTACTGATTTCCTGAGATTCTCATTTCATTGACCTGTTATAGGCCCCTAACACTGGTATTTATTTTTTGTGGTACTGGGGACTGGAATGAATCCAGTGACATTCTACCTCCAAGTTATACCCCCCAGCCCTATTTTGTTTTTATTTTGAAACAGGGTCTCATTAGGTTCATGAGTCTCACTACTTGCTGAAACTGTCCTCGATTCTGCTATCCTCCTGTCTCAGCATCCAAGTACTGGGATTACAGGTGTGTGCCACCATGTACAGCTAGTATTTACTTTTAAATTCCCTTGGTGCTTCTTAATGCACAGTCGGTTGAAAATGCTGGCTTAGCCCATTGGGGTAAGTACTGGAGAAGCGGCCAAAGGTGATTCCCTAAGTATTCACCTGGTTCTGAGCACTGCACCCACTCTTAAGAGGTGAAACACCAACCTGCATGTTCATACAGAAAAGCTCTGCACAACAATGATTTAACCAGTGGTTGAAAGTTAAACCTCCCTGTTCTAGAAATCTTGTCATACAAAGTCCTAAAACAATACTGTATTTCCTTATGACGAATATATTTCTAACACATAAGTTAGGTTACTACAACTACTTACCTAATGTGCATCTAAGCTGGGGCTGAAGTTTAGTAAAAATTTCATCTCTGACTTCATTCAGACTGGTCTCTATCTCTGCAAATATTTCTGAGGTAAGTTTTTTATAATCTCCATCTTAAAAAACAGAGAATATTATCAATTTCTCATTAATATATACCTTTCAACAGAAACTTGAGACATTAAAGACAAAGGTTTACAAGAATTAGTAAGTTTTGCAAAACAAAGCACTGAATTTCTTCAATTCTCCCTCTTCAATAGTAAACGATATATTCCTTCAATATTTGTTATCCCCAGTATCATCAGCACTACTACTTGGATAAAATCTCACAGAAAGCCTTTTTCACCTAAATCATCACAAGTCTAATAAAATATAAGTTGGGACCATAACTGTTTCAGATTGCAGGTTTTTTTTAAAATTTTAAAATATTTGTATATATATATAAAATGATATTTGGGGGATAGGACTCAATTTTAAATAAAATTCATTTATTTCATATATATCCTATAGACACAACCTGAAAGTAATCTTATTTTTTAATTTCTTAGTACTGAGGATTGAGCCTAGGGGCAGTCTACCTCTGAGCTGTACCCCAGCCCTATTTTATTTTATTTTATTTTTTGAAACAGAGCTTTGCTAGGTTGCTGAGTCTCCTTACATTGCTGAGGCTGTCTTCAAACCTGCGATCCTCCTGTCTCAGCCTCCCAAGGACTGGGATTACAAGTGTGTGCCACCACACCCAGCTGCAAAGGTTATTTTATTTTATTTTTATTTTATTTTATTTTTTTTTTTTGCGGTACTGGGGATTGAACTCAGAGGCATTCTACCTCCGAGCTATACCCCCAGCCCTATTTTTTATTCTTTATTTTTGAAACCGAGTCTCACTAAGTTGCAGAGTGCCTCACTAGGTAGCTGAGGCTGGCCGCGAACCCGGATCCTCCGGTCTCAGCCTCCCGAATGCTGGGATTACAAGCGTGCGC
>PVLC010003285.1:31658-86280 GCA_004027655.1 Graphiurus murinus | reverse complement strand
AAGGTTATTTTAAAATACTGTGGTTTTGACTGTAACTTACCACATGAGGTTTGGTATGGAATATTCTACTTCTGTCATCATGTTGGCATTCAGAGGTTTCAGATTTTGGAGTTTTGGATTAGGAATACTCAACCTGTAGTTAACCTTTCAGATATTTTGCCCATGTCTGAAACAGCTAAAGCTATCTCTTTATATGCAATCATTATGATAGAAACATCAGTTATTCTACTTTGTGTAACTTTTCTTGAACTAAGTCACAGGAACAGAAAAATCTTTAAGAAGTCTTCTAAAGTTATGATTATTTCCGAAACCAGTATTTGATATATTTCCATCCTATGTGGCTTTATTTGGGGGAAAGGAGGAGTTTGGAGGTGATCTTAGTGGCATCATAGTGTTTATACAATTCTTATTCTGCTTTTGTTTATACAAATTTGCTTTATTAAACACTTTGTGGGCTGCCTATTATACTGACTCTCATGTGGTTTTATCCTTTTCTTACAGGACTTTTTTATTATAAATATTATTATTATAAGCATCTTGGGGTACATATATATCCATGTTTTTGAACCCTTTTTTAGAGTACAAGCCCTCAAAATGGACTTATACTATTCAAAAATTTATCCAAGTTTAATTATTTTGAACAAAACTTCCATATGCACCCGACTCATTACTTTTAAGCTACAAGTGGATCTTTTCACTCAAATCTCAAAAATAATTCATATGGCTCGATCATACTCTATTTACATGTTTCACTGATGAAAATATCTGGATTCTCCTTAATATAAAGTAAGCATTACCAAAGTTTTTATTTGACTATGGCAAAAAAAAAATTTACACTGTAAAGTAATAAAGTTAAAATATAACAACCAGATTATAAAAACAATAAAGTCTATAAACAGTTAATATAAGCTGGGCATGGTGGCACAAGCCTATAATTCCAGTAATTGGAAGGCTGAGACAATAGAATCATAGGTTTGAGGACAGCTCAGCAACTTAGCAAGACCCTATTTCAAAATAAAAAGGCTGGAGGCATAGCTTAGAGGTAGACTATCCCTGTGTTCAATCTCTAGTTCCTCCCTCCCCCGAAAAGTTAATACAAAATAAAAATATAAAGTTAAAATTAATTCCAGCATTCAATTATTGCTCTTTTGCGATAATCAACTGAACTATCACCTACTCAGCACTGGAGTTCCTGTAATTGTACAAAACAGAAACAGGAGAAAAACCAAAGGCAAAAAAGCTTGTGAAAGCTGAGAACAGTGGCATATGCCCATAATCCCAGCTACTTGGGAGGCTGAGGCAGGAAGATCACAAATTTGAAGCCAGTCTAGACAATTTAGCAAATCCTGTCTCAAAATCTTAAAAGGGCTGGGGATATAGCTCAGTGATAGAGCAATTGCCTAGCATGCATAAGGTATTTCTAGTACCACAAAAAAAAAAAAAAAAAAAGCTATCAAATTGAATTTTTAAAGATTGCAAATGACTGAGACAAAAATAATTCCATTTCAAAGGATCTCAAATTAAGAAAAAATATTTACTAAATAAAATAATCTGAAGATCAAATCCAGGGCCTTCTGCATGCTAGGCAGTGTCTATCACTGAGCCACATCCCCAACCCTTTCTAAATTTTATTTTGAGACTGGGTCTTTCTAAGTTTCCTTGAACTTGCTAAGTCTTGAACTTGTGATCCTCTTGCCTCAGCCTCCAGAGTTGCTGAAATTACAGGCATGCGCCACCACATCCAGCTTAAAATCATAACTTTTTAAATGTTTATACTCAAAGGTGGTTAGAGTACTGTGAAATATCTTCTTCCACATAATGAAAATAGACCTGTTAGTATAGCCTTTCTAGAATGCCATTCAGCCAGACTCTTAATACTCATTTTTTTTTTACCCCCCAGGACTAAGGATTGAACTCAGGGGCATTCTACCTCTGAGCTACACCACCAGCCCTATTTTTATTCCTTATTTTGAAACAGTGTCTCACTAAGTTGCAGAGGGCCTCACTAAGTAGCTGAGGCTGGCCAGGAATCTTCCATCCTCCTGTCTCAGCCTCCCAAGTACTAAGATTACAAGCGTGTACCACCACGCCCAGCAATATTCACATTTTAACATCTTACTTAGAATATTAATCAGCAATGCATTTTAAAAATATGTATTTAGATGGGCGAGGTGGTACACACTTGTAATCCCAGTACTTGGAAGGCTGAGAAAGGAGGAATGCAGGTTCACCACCAGTCTCAGCTACTTAGTGGGTTCACTACCAGCCTCAGCTACTTAGTGAGGCCCTCCACAACTTAGTGAGACCCTGTTTCAAAATAAAAAATAAAATCAGGCTGGAATATAGTTCGGAGGTAGACTACCCCTGGGTTCAATTTCCAGCGCTACCAAAAAAAAAAAAGGAAGGAAGGAAGGAGGGAGGGAGAAAGGAAGGGAATGAAGGAAGGAAGATACATTTATTGTGGTGTGAATTCATTAAAGCAAAAATGGTAAGCAGTCTGAACTGTCAACAATGAGGAAGCAACGTATAGGATTCATAGAAAGGACTGCACAACCAAATTCATACTTTTTAGCATATTAGTGAATAAGAAAATACCTACAATGTCAAGGAAAAAAAAAACTAGTAAGATGTCAAAAAAAATGTATGCACAAACATAATCAGGAAAAAAGCGTAACAACTTCAAAAGAAGTTCAATAAAGGTAAGGATTCTTGCCCTACTAGTTAAGAAATAGCTGTATTTTGTGTTTGTGTGGATAATAGTTTTATACAACAACAAAAGAAATAGCTGTACATATGTGACAAAATGTGGCATTGCAGAGCAACCAACAAAAAGAAATGGAGTGAGAAACCAGGCACAGTGGCGCATGCCTATAATCCCAGTACTGGGGAGGCCGAGACAGGAGTATCACAGGTTCAAGGACAATCTCAGCATGGAGTGAGACTCTCATCAACCTAGCAAGACCTAGTGTCAAAATAAAAATAAAAGCCAGGTGTGGTGGCGCACGCTTGTAATCCCAGCATTTGGGAGGCTGAGACCGAAGGATCCGGGTTCGCAGCCAGTCTCAGCTACCTAGTGAGGCACTCTGCAACTTAGTGAGACCCGGTTTCAAAATAAAGAATAAAAAATAGGACTTGGGGGTATAGCTCGAAGGTAGAATGCCCCTGGGTTTAAATAAAAACAAAAAATAAAAATAAAAATTGAGCTGGGGATGTAGCTTGGAGGTTAAATGCTCCTGGGATAAATCCCCAGTACCGCAGAAGAGAGAGAAGAGAGCAAGTGAGCTAGAGAAACTGGCTATGCAAATGAGAGAAAAATGGATCACTACCTCACACCATACACAAGTACTAACTCCAACTGAACTAATAATTTCACTATCAAAACCAAAACTTCAGCCTGGTGTGCTGGGGCACATTTGTAATCCCAGTAATTGCTGAGACAGGAGGATCATAGGTTCAAAGCCAGCCTCAGAAACTTAGGCTTTTAGCAACTTATTGAGACCCTGTTTCTAAATAAAAAATAAAATAGGTATGGGGGTATAGCCTGGAGGTAGAAGGCCCCTGGGTTCCATCCCCAGTACCACAAAATAAAATACAAAAAAATTCATGATTTCTCTGTGAAAATATAGATGAATGACCAACTTTCTGATGTCAGGAAAAGCAACGATTTCTTTTAAAATCCACAATATTAGCTCTAAAAGGAAAGCTCAAAATTGTACTGTAAATCTAAATACCTTCTAAAGAGTAAACACACAAGATGCAAACTAGAAGCATATCTGACCTAAAAATAGCAGCAAGTAGAAAAACTCATACAAATCAGTAAGAACATGATAATCAATAAAATAAGAATGAGGAGGAAGGGTAGGACCCAGAGGGAAGTGCTCCAAGAGTGGTGTGTATGTTCCTATCACTCTATACCTCTATGATGATGTACAATTACAATGCACCAAATAAAGTGTGGGTTTTTTTTTTTTTTTTAAAGAAGACACCAACAGGCATTTGACCAACGGCATTTTATATATGGTCAGTGCACGTGTGAAGAGCAAGCCAACCAATCTCTCTAAAATCTGGGAAAAGCAAGTCAAGAACACAGACCACTTTATACCACACAAACAGCAAAAATCTCAGTGTGAAAACAACCAAGAGGAAATACACGGACCAGGAAGATCTCGTATATGTTGCTATTAGGAGTTATTGACTTGGACAACTACTTTGGAAAATGACCATTATCTGTAATCTGGACTCAGAGCCTGTGAGTTGGCAATTCCATTCACATGGAACATCCTAGGGAAACTTCTATTCATATTATACCCCTGTAGAATTACCCAAGAATGGTCACAGCAGCAGATTTATAATGGCAAAACAATAACCCACTGTCCACTGACAGGTGAGTAAATACACAGTTGGTTCTCAGTACCTGCAGGTTCCAAATCTGCAGACCCAACACAGATTGAAAATACTTGGGAAAAAAATTACATCTATATTAAACATATACAGACCTTTTTCCTTATCATTCCCTAAACAATATAGTATAACCATGATTTGCATAGCATTCACATTTTATTAGGCATAATAAGTAATCTAGAGATGATTTAAAGCATATAGGAGAATGTGCATAGGTTCTATGCACATATTATACCGCTTTACACAAGGGATTTGAGCATCCTCTGATTTTGTTATCCATAGGAGGTCCTAGAACCAATTCCCCACAAATTCTAAGGGAAGGCTGCATTGATATTTTTCCAAAATGGAAATCTTATACAGTAGTGAAAATCAATAAGCCACAACTCTATCTTTACAAAAAGAAATGGTCCCAGAAGGCAGTGTGTAAAAAACAAAAAAACTCAATTTGGCAATATATTGTTTAGCTATATAATGCTTTAAAAAACTGTTAAGAAGCCGGGCGTGGTGGCGCACGCTTGTAATCCCAGCATTCGGGAGGCTGAAACCGGAGGATCCGGGTTTGTGGCCAGCCTCAGCTACCTAGTGAGGCCCTCCGCAACTTAGTGAGACCCGGTTTCAAAATAAAGAATAAAAAATTAGGACTGGGGGTGTAGCTCAGAGGTAGAATGCCCCTGAGTTCAATCCCCAGTACCGCAAAAAAAAAAAAAAAACAATTCAGAATAATGATTACCTTTGGTGGAAGTGGAGGATGGGATGGGAAGAACAGAGATGTTATTGGGAATGCTTTAATTCTTGGTTTGGAAAGTGGGTTCAAGAGTATATTGTATAGCCCTCATTGTAAAGATTTTGGAGGGTTGTAGGATTACAGGTGATTTTTTTTCCTTTTCTCTTGGTACTAGAAGCTGAACCCTATTCTACCTCCAAGTACACTCCCAGCCATATTTTTTATTTTGAGGCAGGGTCTTGCTAAGTTGCTGAGGCTGGCCTCAAACCTGCAATCCTCCTGTTTCAGCCTCCCAAATACTGGGATTACACGTGTGCACCACCATGCCCAGCTGATTTTTTTTTTGCGGTACTGGGGATTGAACTCTGGGGCATTCTACCTCCGAGCTATACCCCCAGACCTATTTTTTATTCTTTTTTTTTTTTTTTTTTTGCGGTACTGGGGATTGAACTCAGGGACACTCTCCTTCCGAGATACACCCTCAGCCCTATTTTTTTATTCTTTATTTTGAAACAGGGTCTCACTAAGTTGTGGAGTGCCTCCCTAGGTAGCTGAGTCTCAGCCTCCCAAATGCTGGGATTACAAGTGTGCACCACCACACCTGGCCTATTTTTTATTCTTTATTTTGAAACTGAGTCTCACTAAGTTGCGGAGTGTCTCACTAGGTAGCTGAGGCTGGCCTCGAACCCGGATCCTCCGGCCTCAGCCTCCCGAATGCTGGGATTACAAGCGCCCGGCTCCCAGCTGATTTTTATTGTACTTGTTTATTCTGTTTCTCAGTAATTTAAAACGAGATTTAAAAACAAAAAACCCTCAAAATTTAACTTTGATGGGCTCTATGATGACCATTACCCTGACAACCATTGCTTCATTCTCCTTCACAATTAGCTTCTGGAAAAAGACTACTTTTGTGGCACTCATGAGGTTGTAGCTCGTGTTATCTCAAGCTTTCTGACACTATCTCTGGGTTTCCTGACCCCAGTTCTCTACATAGAACGAAAACTATTGATGGCATATTCCCACATGCGATGAGACAAAACTCAAGATTAACATCTTTAAAAATATATTAGCACCAACCTTTAACTCCATCCAACTGACTGGCATATAGAATCTTACTTGCGTGATTATATTTTTCAAACAACCTCCAAAACAGAGAATCTTCCTTAGAGCACAATTCAGTCACTGTGCTCTTTAGGCCTTCCAAGTGCACCAGAGCAGATAGGATACAGTCCAACCAACACAGAGCATTAGTGTTTCTCCACTGGACACATAAAGTCTGGACACACTTGTTCTCCAATGGCACTTCCAGTTCAGATGTGCATTCTTTATTGTGAGGGGAAATATCATCAGTTCCAGAGACATCATCTTCAGTAGCCATGTCAACATTATCAACTTCCAAAGTTTCATTCTGCTCCAGGGTATCAAGTGTTCTAACTGGATTTTGTTGACTTCTACTATCTGGGAAGTCCGATGAGATTTCATCATACACCTCTCCATTATGCTTGCTGTTGAAAACTTGTTCACCATCAGTAACAAGATGATTTCTAGTCTTTTTGAAATGTGCTAAAAGAGGTGAATCTTCACAACTGGTTTCCAAGATCCTTCTTTTTTGAGACTTATTCGGAGTGTGACAATTTTCCGAAACAGGAGAAATTAAATTAAGTGATTTTGAGCCCAAAGGATAGATGCACTAGAAAGGAAAAATAAAATCAGAAAGACTATAAAAATTCAAATAAGCTAAAGTTTTATTTTATATTTTTTGTCATGAAAAACAAAATTTTAGCATTAATGTCCCATGAGAATATATGTATTAACCTAAATTTGAAAAACAGAAACAAACACCCTTTAGTCAAAATTTGGCCACCTAAAGAATCCCTAGTTAATTTGATCGAGGATGTAATCTGACTTATAATAAAATAAGCTAACAAGGAAACCATACTTATTTTGGTTACTAATAAATCTAGAGCCAGATGTGGTGGCTCACACTTGTAATCCCAGTACTTGGGAAGCTGAGACAGGAGGATCGCACGTTTGAGGCTAGCCTCAGCTACTTAGTGGGGCCTTATGTAACTTAGTGAGACCCTGTTTCAAAAATAAAGAATAAAAAATAGGGCTGGGAGTTTAGCTCAGAGGTAGAATGCCCCTGGGTTCAATTCCCAGGACCATCAATCAATCAGTCGGTCTGTCTGTCTGTCTGTCTGTCTGTCTGTCTGTCTGTCTGTCTATCTATCTATCTATCTATCTAATGTCAAGTAAATTTTAAAATTTTCACGATGTAAAGAAAAACTATGATAAATATTACTTTTTAAAAATAAACTGCATAACATTTAAAAATTGGAAAAGTGTTTTCTTTTCTCATAGTACTAGAGTTTGAAGCCAAAGTGTTTTATCACTGAACTACATCCCATGCTCTTTTACTGAGACAGGGTCTTGATAATTTGCCCAGGTTGGCCTTGAACTTGTGATCCTCCTGCCTCAGCCTCTTCAGTAGCTGGGATAACAGGAATGTGCCACCAGGCCATTTGAAAAAGTACTTTCAGATTAAAAAAAAAAAAAATTGCATGGATTAATTTTTACAGTTCCGGGCTGGGATGTAGCTCAGTGGTAAAGCGCTTGCTCTGCAAGTGCAACGCCCTGGGTTCGATCCCCAGTGCCAAAAAGATTGAAAAAAAAAAGTCAAGCTAATTTTTACAGTTCCTATATTCTGAAACTTAATACAGACCTGAAAATTCTGCTATTTTATGTCCTTTTGGATTTAGAGTAAAATTAGCTGAATTTTAATGACTTAATCTTACTGTGCATTAGCACAATTCCAGTCAAATATAAAAAATATAATCAAGTCATTAATCAATGAATTTTTCCTAACTTCGAAGACTACCAAAATATTCTATAACATAAATTCAAGAACTTATACACTAAATGATGTCATTTAAAATATTCATTTGGGGGGACTGGAAATGTAGCTCAGTGGTAGCACTTGCTTAGCATATGTAAGGCCCTAGATCCAATCCCTAGCACTGCAAAAATGTAAATTAAAAACAAAGATGGCAAAAGTACCTATTGCCAACAGTGTGATTCAGCCTAGTATTTTCCAAACTGGGCTAATCATTGTATTCATCCTCAAAGCTTACAAAACTACACAATCTGAGCCAACTCTATTTGATCAGTATCTAGGGATGAGACCTAAAATATTTTATTTTACTAGCACTCCAGGTGATTCCGATGAATTGCTGAGTTAGCTGGAATAAACAGATCTGAAATTAAACAATTATATTCCAATCACGGTTCTGCCATTCTGTGAAGATCTTCTGCTCCTAAACCCTCTAAATCTGTTTTCTTTTTCATTTTTGCAGGGCTAGTGATGGAACCCAGGGCTTCTTGCATGCTAAGCAAACATGCTACCACTGAGCCACAACTCCAGCCCTGAATCTGTTTTTTAAAAATGAGAACACTTATTTTGCAAAGTTTTGAGAATTAAATATGTACAAAACAGTTTCACAAATTGTCAAGTACAATAAAATGCAGAGTATTATAGAACTGAATGAGTTCCTACATAAAAGTTGTACCAGTAGATATAAATTCTGTAATTAGCTCTAAAAGATATTTACAGCCTTTAAAAGCTTTTAAGTACACATTATTTAACAAAGAGCATACAATACTGTTTTTGGACTAACCAGTTTCCAAAGTACTCTTCCAGGTAAATAAATTACAGATTAATAACTTCTTCAATCAGTTTCAAAGTTAATAAACTAAATGAGAAAATAAATACTATATGCTAATACCCAACAAGAATCCACACAAACTTTAGAAAATCACATGCAACAATTGAGGAATCCAAATTAAAAGATTAACACAAACTGTTTATAATTGCTTAGAAGATA
This sequence comes from Graphiurus murinus, assembly GCA_004027655.1. Classification (NCBI taxonomy): domain Eukaryota; kingdom Metazoa; phylum Chordata; class Mammalia; order Rodentia; family Gliridae; genus Graphiurus; species Graphiurus murinus. The sequence goes on along the minus strand of PVLC010003285.1, from coordinate 77,274 downwards.
GACTTAGAAACTCATATTACTGATATATTAAAAATCTATATTGTGGCTGGGCGTGGTGGTCCATGCATGCTTGTAATTCCAGTACTGTGGAGGCTGAGACAGGAGGATCGCAGGTTCAAAGCTGGGTTTGGCAATTTAGCAAGGTTCTGAGCAACATAGTGAGACCCTGTTTCCAAATAAAATTGGGCTGGGGGTGTAGCTTGGGTACAATGCCTCTGGGTTCAATCCCCAGTACCCCCCACCCCAATCTACATTGTAAAAATAGAAATGAGTAAAAATTTAAGCAACAAAGAAAAAGGCAAAAGGCTAAAACCTATGGTAATACTTTACCTGCAGATCCTCACACAAAAAGATAGATTCTTGAAAACTAATTCGGTAAGTCTTTAAGGCTTTTAACTTTCCCTTTTCTCTACAAGCAGGGCAATACCCATCTGACGTAACTTTAGCTGAATCAAAACTCTAAAAAAGAAATAAAGCAAATTAAAATGTAGACATTCCTAAACTCTATCAAATTACAAAAAGTTAAATGGAAAGATAACCAGAAAAAAGTTAAATTTTCAACTACAAGTGTCTGGGCAAGATTAAACATGGCAAATACAAGAAATGTATATAAGGTTTTAAACATAGATATTATTCAAGAAAGAATAATAGTTTTAAAGATTACATTTTAAGTGTTAAAAATAGCATCAATTTTATTTGCAAGGAAAAAAGTAACATCAACCGCCAGGGAAAATGAATGTTCCATATTTTCAAAGAATAATAAGCCATAAGGTCTATGCTTTATTTCTATTTTTACACATCAGTAAAACACAGAGAGGTAAACACATTATAACAATCTTTCGCCATTGCTGTAAGATTTCCGTGGAAGATATGCCTTTTTAGAAGTTAACTGGCAAAATTAAAATTGAATTTAAGTCTCAAAAATAGAAGGGAAAATATAAAACAACTTTGCACTGAGGCAAAAAATAAGTTCACTAACTTTTCCCAAATATCCCACCATGGGGAGTGAAGATATCCCTATATCAGTCCCTGGTCCAATCACTGGCAAACCATTTCCAATCTTCGGAGAATCCATCATTCCGAGTCATTGGCTAATTTATGTCACTTGAAACATGTCAATATCACTAAGGATTTTTCAATGAACCCTGGAAAAAAAAAGTCAATAGACAATTAAATAAGAATTCTATTTACTTTTTAAAAGAGCTATGCTATTTTATAAGAGATATATTAAGTATACTAGTGAGGAAAGGACAGAAATTGGCAACAGAATGCATTTTCATAGCAGACTCATTTGCAAGCAAATTAAAGCATATAGCAGAGGCAGCTACTAACCAAAGCATACTCTACAGACTAGTTTGAAAACTTAAGTTTTTTAAGAGTTTATGTACAGTTTGAAGCAAATATGTCAGCATTGTAACCAGACAGTATCCAAAAACCTCCAGATCCATTGTGTTACTATTTGACTGGTATTAAAGAACCAATGAACCACACATTTCATACATTCCTACTGTTTTCAATCACCAATACTTCACCAGCTGAAAATGCTATCTTTCAAAGGTTGCCAACAAAATGATAATTTATTACTTCTAAATGAGCTGTGCCAGAACAAATATATAAACATTGGCATAATACAAATTACACATGGCAAACGTATTGAATGTAGTCCCAGGAAGAACCACATTCGGTAAAAATTTATGACACACAGCTCAGTATACAGGAAAAATTATTAAAAACAGTTTAAATGAGGATTTAAACTATAGCAAAGCCAGATATAGGAGACCTTTAAGCAGAGGTAAATTACTTAGCAAGCATGATCTTTCTAAACCTAAGAATCCGTGATTCTTTCTACAACCATCTTCTGGGCATCAGTGGCTCACAGATTCACTTTAAAAACCAGTTATGCTATTCTGTTCTAGCTATATGAACATCACATACCCTTCAAGCCAAGGAATAACTTCAAAACTAAACAAGCATTTTTTTTTTTTGCGGTACTGGGCATTGAACTCAGGGGCATTCTATCTCCGAGCTATACCCCCAGCCCTATTTTTTATTCTTTATTTTCAAACAGGGTCTCACTAAGTTGTGGAGTGCCTCACTAGGTAGCTGAGGCTGGCAGCGAACCCGGATCCTCTGGTCTCAGTCTCCTGAATGCTGGGATTACAAGCGTGCGCCACCACGCTCGGCTATAAAGAAGCATTTTTAATGAAATCAGTATAAGTGAATCTCAATTTCCTATCCCTAATAGCCATTAGACCGAGTTTCTCAACTGTAAGAACACACATTTTGAACCAAGTAATTCCTCTTTCCTAGTGGCTGTCTTGTGCATTATAGGATGTTTAGCAGCATCAATGACCTCTACCCACTGAATTTTGCATCCCAAAATGTCTCCAAATGCTGTCAAAATGTCCACAAGGAGGCAAAATCACTCCACTGAGAAGGACTGCCATAAGGATTATTCCAAGTTGAGTGCTTTTTATATTTAGGCTTCTTACAGACAACAACTTTTAAACTCTGGCTGATTCTATTTATAATCTACTCAGTAAAAAGGAATTACAGGATATATGAAAGAATAAAATATTTTTGGTCCCAGAGTGGCTAAAAGCCTGGGCTTTGCAACTAGATATCTGGGCCCAGATTTTAATTAGTTAACTAATTAATTATTGTGGTACTGGGAAATGAACCCAAGTACATTCTATCTTTGAGCTACTTATTATTATTTGGAAACAGGGTCTAAGTTGAAGAAGGCCTTGCTAAATTGCAGAGGCTGGCGGCAAACCTGTGACCCTCCTGTCTCAACCTCCCAAGTCCTGGGATTACAGGTGTGGGCCACCATGCTCTACTCCAGAAATTTATTTATAAAACTAGTTCTAAGGATTAAATGATATAATGCATATAAAATGCTTAATATCTGACAATAAGTTATACTACTATTTGGTCCTAATTTTGTACTTTACTATGCAGAAATTATGCAGTGTATTTGTATCATTCTGCGACATTTTCAAGAGAAACAGACTATCTTGAATAAACTGTTTTTGATGAAAATCTCCATCTACCAAAGGTATCCAGGAAACCATTTCTGATGGTTCTCTTTCTTTCTCAGTTATAGAAGCAAACCACGAAGAACCTTCAAATACACTCTCCTGATCCAACCATACATTTCAGTGAAAAAAGTGGGTGGTAGAAACACCAGATATTCAGAACACCCACTCTTAAAGGGAAAAAAAAAAAAGCAGGAGGTCAGCTAGTTGGATTTCCTTTTTGTGGAGGGCTGGGTATTGAACCTAAAGGCATTCTACCTCTAAGCTACAACCCCAGCTCTTTTTTTATTTTGAAACTGGGTCTTGCTAAATTGCTGAGGCTGCCCTCAAACCTGCAATCTTCCTGTCTCAGCCTTCCAGGTAGGTACTGGGATTACAGGCCTGCACCACTATACCAGGCTTCAGGTTTTCTTAAAATATAATTTACTGTCTTATGCACGAAATCCTGGAGTGGTTCTTACAACTTAATTTGTTCCTGAATAACTGATTTTGCTGTCTTTCCTTAAAAAATAACCTGCTCTTTCTCCCTCCATATAACCTAAATTTTGACATCTCCAGTCTTCCAAACATAAAGTAGGAAGTTTGAGTCGTCCTCTACTCTCATTTCCCTCTTCTTCCTGCAGTAAAAGTCACCAAAGTCTGTAAATAGTTGTCTGTGAATGTTTCAAATCCCTACCCTTCTTTCCATTCCATCCTGTGTCATATCACTGCCAAAACGATGCTCCTATTAAACAAGTCGGAGTCTGTCACTGATCAGCTTCAATCGCCTATTTACTACAGCCTGACTAAAGAAAGCCCATGCAAATAGTTCACTATGACCTAAAGGTAGTACTGTGACCTAAAGCGCATGGCATGGAGGGACCTAGCTTTCCAGTCTTTTTAAGGCACTCTCACATCTTTCCTTTTATATCCCTCTTTCGATACTTCTGTAAGCCACTGACATTCCAGAGGCCCTAATGTAAATTACTAGCTCATTATGGACCCAGTTACAAATGTGTTAGTAAAGTTGGCTATGGGAATAGCTAAGTATCCAACTAATTAAACTTAATTCACAGCCCCAGTAATAAAAAAAAAAAAAAGGGGGGGGGGGGAACTCAGAGAAACAGTTGCTCAAAGAAGGGCCTTGTATCCACTTGAGACTGCCCTTCCAGGACAAGAGGGCTCAGCACCTCAACCGCCAAAGGTTAAGGCCAGCACTTAAAGTGGAGGAACGAGGTCTTCCAGCGATTACCCCTGTCTGGCACCAAACCCCAGCTGTCCTGAATCAAAGACGGATGGGACCAACCGAGGTGAATTTCAAAACCCAATCTTGGGAACCCGAGGGACGCAGGGTTCCGTTAACCATGCCCATCTCCAACGCTTCCCGGGAGACGGACACAAACTCTGGTTTCTCTTCAATGTTTACCTCTCTGCACCCTCTATACACCACTGCCCCTTCCCATCTGAACCTCCTCCCAGCCCAGCCCAGCTCAGTCTCTCAGCGTGCCGCCTACTGCACAGGTCAACCCAGCTGTCCTTTCCCCCTTGTTCGAAAGCGAAAGGAAACTACTCTCCCTTCTCCCTTACCTGCCCCAGTCACCCTCCTTGTTGGCTACCCGGTCGGTCCGAACTCCTTTTCCAGCTGGAACTCCACACCACCTCGTAGCAACGTTCAACCCACGTTCCCTCCGGACTCCTCCTCCCCCACCGGCGTCCCCGCTAGGAGAGCAACTTCCGGCTTGCGTCCACGGCAAAAGAGTCCCCCTTCCTGCTGAGCGCGCGGCTCGCAGGGATGTGGGCGTGGCGGGGAAGAGAAAGACGGGAGCACTTCCGGCTGGGCCCCGCAGAGGCGTGGCTGCTCCTTCAGCGAGCACAGCCGCAGTTTCGGCGGCGGCGACGCATCGGGGCGGGGCCGGCGACGGCAGAGCCCGCCCAGTGGGAGCGGCTGGGTTTGGGGAGGCGACGTTTCTGGAAGCTGCTGGAAAACGCTCGAGTGGCGGAGGTGACGCCAACGGCCAGGGGGTGGGGCGTGATTAAAACTAGTGCGCGGCCCGCTGCGGAGGGATTACGCCGCTGAAGAAAGAGATCGCAGAATCTCTCTGCGCCCTGGCCCCCGCGAGCTGGGTCTGCAGCCCAGAGAACCCAAGTGACCCGGGGTGGCGAAGGAAGGAGAGGGAAGGGCTACCACGGAGCTTGTCGGCCGGCGCGGCCCCGCGGTGCGGAGGCCTCCACAACTGGGCCGCGCCGGGCACCCCTAGTCCGTCCCTAAGCCTCGGTGAGAGCCGGGCTGCCACAGTGCGTGTTCACAAAGGGTCACCACACACGGAGCTGCCCCTCCCTTCTCCCCAAACCCCACCTTCGAGGCCAGGGGCTTGTCCACCAGGAATCTGGGGTGTTCCTCCTTTCCTCCCTCCCGATCTTCTAACGGTAAGGGGAGTGGCGAAAGCTCAGGGACCTGGCGCTCCACGACCCGCTCTGACGGCCGAGCAGCCGAGCTGTCCTTGCTACACCAATTTGAGCTGCCCTGCCTAGTTTTAACTTCAGAGAAAGGGGGAGTTCTCTTTGAGTTGATAAGTTTTAAGGCTGCTTTCGTAGGGAGGTCATGTGGTTTTTGAGGGACATCGTGACCGCGTCTGCTATTTCTGTGTCTGCATTCTAAATCTCGAGGACGGCCTATTCCAAAAGCCCTTTGGGGTTGATTGTTTCTGTGTCCTAGGATAACAGTTTGTAGTTTCTGGCCATTTCTTTACAGAATAAGCATTATTGGCAATTCGGACTGTGTGTGTTCTCAAACGAAATGATTATAGTCTGGAATAATGCTGTTAACTTTGATAGGGTGATGTGAAGCAAATAAATCCTGTATAGGAAGAAATTCTTCAGTAAAAAGATTTTAGTTTGTAATACTTCTGAATGCAAATGGCCAAGAAATCCAACAAAGACTTTATTTAATTTTTTCCTCCAGACAAAAATAGACTGGCTAGTTTTTATTTACTTTTTTTGTAGTTGTACTAGGTTACTGATGTACTGGTGTATTTGTTGTAAGATCTAACTTGTTAGGTTTTCTTTTTATTTTGAATTATGAAAATTTGAGAAAGTATTTTTCTCCTGAAATGATAGCCAAAACTAATAGGGTTTTTTCTTGCTCGCTATTGCTTTTTACATTTTTAGAATTTTACATTTTAGAATTTTTAGTAATAAACACTTGGTGAATGTCAGCTCATAAATTGAACAAAACAACTGGCTCAATTAAAATATAGCCCAAATTTTTAGATTACAAAGCAACATCACCAAACTGAATTATTTGAAACATTGTTGTCTACAAAGTTGATTTGTAGTCTTTAAGTGCATATTTGACTTTTTTTTGCCTGGAGAAAAAGTGATAGTGACAGAAATAAAATGGAAGTGGACTTGCATTATGGAGAAAAAGAAAAGGATTTTAGTTGTGTGCTGTGTTTTGGATCCAGAGCTTTTCAACCCTTGTAAAAAGGTAGAAAAAGTCTTAAAAAGAAAAAAGGGAGGGTTCTGATACAGGAGATTAGAAGTTGCCTAGGAAAACTCCATTTCCTTTATATTAGAGAATAATGGTTCCAACTTGACAAAATTGTATACACCAGTATATTTGGAATGCTTTTTCCTGTGTATTCTGGTCCCAAAGAGTACAGTTACCTTCCAGTGGGTTAAAGCTCTTTGTCTCCACCCCCTTGTCAGCAATGTGGAACACAAATTGTACTTACATATTTTCATTTATAAACTCATTTAATAAAAGAAAGTGTGTTCATTTTTATTATTTTACTTATGAAATAACAGCAACAGTAGGAATGCAATGTCATTTAATCAGCATTTTTCCCCCTTATTTTCTCTTCTCATGGTGTCAGCTCTTGCTATATTGGATTCCTTAACTGATAAATCTTTATCCCAAACCTGAGATTTAAAAGCTGTTTGCTATGATTCCTTATTCTGGGCTCATCAAAAAGGTGGAGATGCTGGGCATAGTAGCTCAGACCTGTACTTCCAGTACTTGGAAAGCTGAGACAGGAGGATCACAGGTTTGCGGATAGCTTCAGCAACCTAGTGATGCCCTCCAGAATTTTTTTTTGTTTTTTGTTTTTTTCAGTACTGGGGATTGAACTCAGGGACATTCTACCTCCCAGCTATACCCCCAGCCCTATTTCTTATTCTTTATTTTGAAACAGAGTCTCACTGAGTTGCAGAGGGCTTCACTAGGTAGCTGAGGCTGGCCTTGAACCCGGATCCTCCGGTCTCAGCCTCCCAAACGCTGGGATTACAAGCGTGCGCCACCACGCCCGGCTGGCCCTCCACAATTAAATGAGACCCTGTTTCAAAATAAAATAGGGCTCCTGATGTAGCTTGGACTACGCCCCTGGGTTCAATCCCCAGTAAACCCCCCCCCCCCCAAAAAAAGGGCTGGGAGTGTTAGCTTAGAGGTAGAATACCCCCTGGATTTTATTCCCAGTACAAAAAAAAAAAAAAAAAGTGGAGATGAAGTGAGTTCAGTCCATAACTCCCTATCTAAATCTGACACCCAGAAAGCTTTGAAAGCCATAGTTTGGAAACACTCCTTTGGTAGCAAAATATGACCTGAACTAATGAGAACCTATATATAATCTTTATCCCATATGTTTTACTGAAACAATATTAACAGGTTTGATTATGGGGCACTTTCTCTTGGCCACTGATATATGAAGAAGTGTTATATAGTAGTTCTAACATTTTTTAATTCCAAGAAATTCTTGCTTCTAAAATACATCTAACTCCTGGGTTTTAGTTAAAGCATTGTGAACCTATAATAGTATATCTGGCGGTAAACTTGTGTTAGGAATTTTTATATTTAAAAGATTAGCTTGAGACATTTTAGTATTGATCCTCAGTGAATTCAGTTGTTAGGATAGAAAAAAATTAATTTATTACTGGTATTTACATGCAGTGATTATTGTTGTATACATGCACAGCCTGTTTTTAAGGATAGCCATGTAGTGATCCAAATAAGAGTAGTTCCAGGGTTTAAGGTTGTTTTATACTTTAGACTCTAAAATTTAGATGGAATCTGACAACTCATACTGTAGTCCAAATTCACTTGGTTCTGTTTTGCCCACACAAAATAAGACACTATAATAAAGAGTCCTGTAGTTGATATTGTCATCTCTGATTTCTGATCCCACTGCTTCTGTTTTGTGACCTTATACAAGTCACTTAATTTTTGAAGGTTTACAGATCTATAAATGAGAAGTCTGAAATAGATGGATGTCTTAGGAAGATCGCGTATAGCTCCAACATTCTACCTGAAGATAGATACCTTTGGAATTACCACCTACATTTTAAAAAATGTTTTCCACATGATCCCATTTCATCATAAAATACTATGTTGCTGATCTAAATTTATTGTTTTGTTTGGGATTAGGTAGTCCATTCACATGGTTCAGAATGCAAAAGGGCATACAATGAAAAGTTGTCCTCCCAGACCTGTCCCTCAGTCACCCAGTTCCCTGCCTAGAAAGCAACAAAGGCTAACAGTTAATTGTATATTTTTTGAGAAAAAAAAAAGAATTTATAAGTAAGTAACTACTATTTATATGTTTTATCTTTCTTTTTTGACAAAAGGGTGCACACTATGTCATCTTTGTTCATTTATCTTAGAAATTGTTGTCTTGTTTAGTAAAGTGCTTCCTCTTTTTATAGCTGCATAGTATTCCATTGTGTGTTTGTTTCATTATTTCATCAGTCCTCTCCTGTTTTGGACATTGAGAAAGTTTTTTTTTCCCAGATCTTTATTAAAAGAATTGTGCAATGAATAACATTGTATATTCATATTTTCCCACTTATATGGGTATATTATGCTCTAAACAGTGGCACAGATGTGCCCCCATGCCAGTATAATAAAGTGGGATAGTAGAGTTAACACTCTTATTTGGTTCTAAAGTAAGCATAGAGATGTGAGATAAATTACATCATCTGAATAGCTGTTTCTTCATTTGAACCCTAGAGGAAGCACATAAATTATGTTTAGAACCTTGTACTAAACAAACATATAGACTCTTAAACATTAAAATTATGCAACACAGCAAGACTTATAAGAGGCATATGAAAATAGACTAATTTACAGATTTGTGTTTCCAAGCTCATGGTTATTCTGGGGTATGTGTTACTTGAACTGCTATTGTTTTAAAATTTTTGCCACACTATAGGTAAATTTGTTTGTATCCCCATTTTACTAGTAAGAAAACTAAGCCTAGAGATAGATTGTCCACACTTAACATAACAAAGTGGCAGACCTGGGACTAAAGCTTACATCCTCCAGTTTTTAATCCCAGGCTTTTTCTATTATCCACCCACCCTCATAATTGTCGCTCCAGTAATAGATCTAAGGATGCTCAATTGTTAGGGACTGCTTTAGGTGCATTTACTTTTCCTAGACTCTAGAACAACTTGGAGTTCGAAAAGCAGCAGTGCGTTTCTCCAGTGACAAAATAACATCCTATAAGTACTTGTTGAAGTAATCACACAACGTGCTGATTAGCAATCAGGAGGCCTCCAAATCAAAAAATTAAGCTCATATAGAGAAATGCTTTTTCCTAATTGGGACATAGTTGTCACTTCAAGATGAATTTATCAGTCATAAGGACTGGAAGAAATTTAGGATTATTTGAAAATGGGTAGTCTTACAATCCTTAGAGTTCATGCCATCATTTCATTTAGCCAGGAAACTTAAAGTGTTCCCCTGAACCTGGTATTACAGCACATGACCTACACACACACACACTTTTTAGGACCTTACCTCTATGCTGACAAAGCTAGTGATATTTGTATAACTGGCTCTTCTCAACTTTTCTCTCTCAGTTTAAATGTCTTGTGTCAAGCTGTCCACCCTATATGAGGAGCCCTCTATACACCCAGACTAATTTTTTATTTCCACCTGCTAATATTTTCCTCATAGCATGTATGTGTAATAAGTACATAGATACTTTCTGTCTTTGTAGTAGCTTGTGAACTCTGTGAGGCATAGACTACACAGTGCCTACAGTACAATACATACTTGATGAATGATGATCTTGGTGGCTTCCAATTTCCAATTGAATGGCTGACCAAATGTTCTTTTAAAATAGAATGTTTTCAGCTGGCTATGGTAGCGTACACCTGTAATCCCAGTACTTGGGGAAACCGAGACAGGAATATCGGTTCAAGACCAGCCTCAGCAACTTAAGCAAGAGTCTCAGCAACCTAGTGAGACCATGTGTAAAAAACAAAAAACAAAAAGGGTGGGGTGTATAGCTTAGAGGTAGAATGCCTCTGGCTTCAATCCCCAGTACCATTAATTAACTAATTAATTAATATTTTCAACAGCACATTTCATCCATGTTCTCATATTTATTAGTTTTAATGTATACATAATTGAGAAAAATACCAAAAATTCTCAACAAGCATTTATTGAACATATAAGGCACTGTGTTAAATACAGGGAGAATATAAAGGTAAATACTGCATGGTTGACCTCTAAAGAGAAGTAGAAACATTTGTAAACAGGTGGCTTTCATACAAAACAGAATGTAGTAAGTGCTACATAGAGTTGTACAAGCAATGTTCTGCGGTAGCAGTGAAGAAAAATATTAATTATAGGAAGGACTTCATGGTGTTGAATATTTACTGTGGTCTTGAAGATAGAAAAATAGAACCAGCCGGACATGGTGGTGCATGCTTGGAATCCCAGCATTTGGGAGGCTGAGACCGGAAGATCCAGATTCTCGGCCAGCCTCAGCTACCTAGTGAGGCATTCCGCAACTTAGTGAGACCCTGTTTCAAAATAAAGAATAAAAAATAGGGCTGGATAACTCGGAGGTAGAATGCCCCTGAGTTCAATCCCCAGTACCGCAAAAAAAAAAAAAAAGAACCAATTTATAAAAGGAAAAGAGAGGTGAATTAATGGTTAGCTTCACTTTTAAAAAAAGTTCATGAAATAGTAATATTGACCAGAGAAGACTCATAAATCATTGTCATAATGCATTTTTTAAAGACACATACCTGTAATCCCAGTACTTGAGAGGTCGAGACAGGAGGATTGCAAGTTTGAAGCCAGCCTTAGCAATTTAGCAAGACCTTCAGCAACTTAGCAAGACCCTATTTCAGAATAAAAAAGGGCTGGGTGTATACTTTTTACCCAGGAGGTAGAATGATCCTGGGTTTAATCTCCAGCATCAAAATAAATAAAAATCTCAGGCACCTGGCCTAAATTGGGTTCAGTGGTTCACACCTGTAATCCCAGCTACTTGGTGTGTGTGTGTGTGTGTGGTACTGGGGATTGAACCCAGGGGCATTCTACCTCCGAGTTACACCCCCAACCCTATTTTTTATTCTTTAATCCCAGCTACTTGGGATGTGGAGGCAAAAGACACATAGAGGTCAGTCTCTGTCTCAAAATAAAAAATAAAAAGGGCTAGGGATATAAAATAGTGGAGGAGCTTGCCAGCATATATGAGGCCTAGTACTACCAAAATAAAAATTACTCTGGCCTCTGGCCTTCAGCATTACATTTGTAAAATTGAGGCTAGCCATAGAATCAGTTTGACTATTTTTTTTTATTTTATTTTATTTTTTTTTGCGGTACTGGAGATTGAACTCAGAGGCATTCTACCTTCGAGCTACATCCCCAGCCCTATTTTTTTATTCTTTATTTTGAAACCGGGTCTCACTTAAGTTTTGGAGTGCCTCACTAAGCAGCTGAGACTGGCCGCAAACTCGGATCTTCCGGTCTCAGCCTCCCAAATGCTGGGATTACAAGCATGAGCCACCATGCCTGGCTCAGTTTGACTATTTTGAATGGTATGGTAGTTCCCAACTAGTCCTGGTTCAGTCTGATTGGGTTCTAACTTACTGCTATCTGGGAACTAGTGATTGTGTAGTAAACTAATCAATAAAGACAAAACCATGAAATGGTGAAAACAGACTCATTTTAAAAAAATGATTTGTAAGCCACTGATGATATTTAATGTATGATTCTGCATCACAAGTAAAAATATGGACTGTTTTTTGATGCTGTAATCTGATTTTTTTTAAGTTTACTTTTGCTCTCCTACTGTTTTCCTAAGCAATATAGACTTTCTCCCACTGTGAAAAAAGAAGAGGGTGGGGGTGTTTGGCTTAGCAGCAAATATGCTAAAATTGGAATGGTACAGAGAAGATTAGCATGGCCCCTGCACAAATTTGTAAAATGTTCCACGAGATTGGGGGGTCGGGGGAGGAGGAATAGGCTACAGTTTCACAGACCTGATTTCAACTTTGCCACTTAATCCCAGTTTTGCCACTTTCCATTTTGTTACTCTAGACAAAATGTTTAATCTTCTATAAAATGAAAATATCTACTAAGCCCACTTCTAGTTTTGTGGCCTTGGGCAAATTTTTTAACCTCTTTTGAGCCTCAGTTTTCCATATATGGAAAGAAATTATCTTAAATGAAGTAAATGTCTGGCAGTAAAAAAGCCCTCACAGCAAATGTTGTTTTCTCCTCATTTGGGATTACCAGTGTGTGCCACTGCACCTGGCTGTATTAGTTATCTTTTCCTATGTAATAGATTCCTCCAAAACTGCTTAAAATATTTACATTTATTATTTTACATAATGTCTCATGGTCAGGATTCTGGGAGTGATTTAGCTGGGTAGTTCCAGCTCAAGGTCTCTGTGAGTGGTTACAGTCATCTGAGGGTCACTTATGTGTCCTCACAAGTGGCTGGCCTTTCCCTGAGCAAGTGATCTGAGAGGCAGGGGTTCATTGGAGGTTCACTGCCACAATTTATTACATGTTTTATACATCACAGAGCAAGCAATTCAATAATGTTTGCTATCCTATTAAAATTAATGAAATACTAATGGTAGTTTTATGAAATAACTGTTTTTGTACATATTATGTAATTGCCTAGTTGGAGAATAGGTGGAGACCATATGTCCACAGGACAATTTTCTGATCCCAGCCCCTCCTTCCTGTCTATCTCTGTGTTGAAATCAATGGTATACATAGTATGATCAAGGATTACTCACAGTTTGCATGTTCTTGCAGATGGTCTGTGAAGGTTCAGATAATCTATAAACACACTTATAAGGTGGTAATAACTCCAGTTTTTATTTTAGTATACATTAGTAATTTTCTTCTGGTCTCCTGGGAAGTGCTGTCTAAAGTCTGAGTCCCATGATCTGATTTATTCAAGTGAGGGGATTTTTTGCAATGGGCACTAGATATAAGAATAAGGGGCACTAGATGCCTAGTGAAGGTCATTTACCTCACTGAAATAGTCCTTAGGTCTAAAGGAGTGGAAAACTATCACTGTGCCAAGGGTGTGATTAAAACTTCAGTGGCAAGGCATTAAGGAAGTCCAAGGGAGTGAAATATAATTATTAAGAATATAATTTACTAGCTGGGCGTGGTGGTGCATGCTTGTAATTCCAGCATTTGGGAGGCTGAGACCGGAGGATCCGGGTTCGCGGCCAGCCTCAGCTACTTAGTCCAGCATTCTGCAACTTAGTGAGACACTGTTTCAAAATAAAGAATAAAAAATAGGGCTGGGGGTGTAGCTCAGAGGTAGAATGCCCTTGAGTTCAATCCCCAGTGCTGCAAAAAAAAAAAAAAAAGAATATAATTTACTTTCATATAATACGCTAAATAACTAGGTTTTGTAAAATAGCAAAAAAAAGTAATAATTGCGATGTAAGAGGGAACTTGAAGTTTTCATTCAGTGAAAGAAGACATAATTTGTTTGCCCTCCATTTTTATACCTTTTGACACAATGGAAATGGTAGTAGCTTAAAGATTATGGTAGAAGGTGTTTTACGATAAACTGACAATGCCTAAGTGTTCTTTGGAATTCTGACCATAAATATCATTGGGTCCATTTGCATTTTAAACTGTTTAAAGAACGTATACTTGAGACTTGTAATAGAAGCCCAGATATCAGTATAATCAGTTTTCTCATCTGGATATAAGCTGTTCACCATGTGGAAGAGCATACAGAGCATGGCAGTACAGACCCAGGGAGCACATTTGGATCTCGTAATTTCCAGTCATGTATGCATATTTGACAGCAGCTTTCACCCTCAAGTATTAGGAGACACTATTTTGCTAATCAGGAAAGAAATTTCAGGAAATTCATTTTACTTTCTAAATGCAATTTGTTGTGATTAATCAATAAAATGTTTGACTTGGGTACTGATTAGCTTTAAGATGAGATCTCCTATGAATTCTTATGGTAAATGAGAGGTGTTAGTACATTTTTCTGAATGTGGAGTATATAAACCTTGGACGTGAGCTCAGTTGAATCTTTAAGCTATTGGTGGTTAAATGAAAAGAAGATCTTGGAATAAATTGAGGATTTTCTGAAAATGAAAGGGCAGAGAGACATAGGAAAGTTGGGAAATGGTAATTTTAGAATATTGTGCCAGGAGTAGTAAATAAATTCACTACTTTCAAAAACTCCCTTTGCAGAGTAGAGAAACAAGTTAAATGGCATGACAAATCAGTCAAGTCCATTCTGTAAGAAAGGCCTCTTCGGAAGTCATTATCATTAACAGACACCAAAGATACGTGGCAGACATATGCAGTGCATGGATTTTGTGAATCTTGGATTGCAAAGCACGTATTTGAATGTGCCCAGCTGGAGGACATAGTTTTAGTTTTCTTACCTGTGTTAATGGTGATTATATATATGTAGGAGAATGGACTTACTTTAGGAGGTGTATCTGAAGTGTATTTAGAGGTAAAGTTATCTTCAGGTAGTTTAGTATATACACAAGAACATATAGGTAAAACAAATATGATACACTGATAAATGTTGAAGTTCTGTGGTGGACACATGTAAGAGTAGTTGTCATATTCTTTCAACTTTTCTGCATGTTCAAATGTGTAAAATAAGAAATCGGAAGAGAAAAAGCAAGTCTTGTTTCTTTACTCAACTTTACAGGAAAGGCCTCAAGAGCCTTTGTTGTTTATAGCTCCTGTCCTCTACCTTCCTCTACTGTTATCTCTCTTGCTACCATTCTCTCTCTTGGATCCAGCCCAGCTAGGCTTTCTTTCCTTCCTCCCCACCAAAATGCTCATTTCCACAGAAGCATTGGCCTACTTGTTGCCAGACATGGAGGTCCTGTCTTAGTCCACATTTTCCTTGATCTTTGAGCAGTATCTGGCACAGTTGATAATTTTCTTCTACTCTCAGACTCCTCCTAGGTCTTGGTTTCTCTTTCTTAGTGTCTTTCTGGTTCCTCCACTTTATTTTTTATTTTTATTTTTTTGCGGAACTCAGAGGCATTCTACCTTCGAGCTACATCCCCAGCCCTATTTTTTTATTCTTTATTTTGAAACCAGGTCTCACTAAGTTTTGGAGTGCCTCACTAAGCAGCTGAGGCTGACCGCGAACTCGGATCCTCTGGTCTCAGCCTCCCAAATGCTGGGATTACAAGCGTGCGCCACCATGCCTGGCTGGTTCCTCTGCTTTAAACATTGATTTGCCTCAGAGCTAAGTTTGCTTTTCACTTTCTTTTTACTCCCTAAGTAATTTTGTCCTGTCCTATAGCTTTAAATAGTGTATAGATGCCAAGACTCCCAAGTTAATATTTCCAGCCTCAGCCTCTCTCCCAAAGTTGGGACTTACATAACCCTCTGGCTACCTGATAATCTCACTTGGTGCTAAATATGCATTTCAGACTTGATGTGTCCAAAAAGAAAACTTCATTCCCATCAATCTCTTCTTCTCATTTCCAAACAGAGTACCTGTTCCCTACCTGCTACTCCCACATTATTCCTCATCTCATTGTGATGAACTTCATTTTACTAATTGCTCAGACAGCAAGCTTTGGGTCAGCTTTGATTCCTCTTTTCCTCATATACTTCACATTGCATCCCTCAGCAAATGTGGATAGCCCTACTTTTAAAATGTACCCAGAAGCTAAGCACTTCTACAGTTGTCACCACCACTATCTTAATCCAAGCTACATCCCACCATTGATTATAGCAGTTTCTCAACCTCGACACTATTGACATTTTGGGGTAGTAATGTTGGGAAGAGGGGCCATCCCGTGAAATGTGCCTCATAGTATGTTTAGTAACATCCTTTACCTCTACACATTAGAGGCAAGTAGCAACCCACACCTATAGTCATGACAACCAAAAATGTCACCAGCCACTGCCAAAATGTTCCTTGAAAGAAAAAATTATGCCTAGTTGAGGACCCCTGAATTTCAGTGATACCCTCCTGTTCTTCCCGCTTCTTCTTTAGCCCTTTAGTTTATTCTCTGTCTACCAGCCAAAGTATCATGTAAAACACACATCAGGTCATATTGTTCCTTTGTTCAAAACCTTTCTATGGCTTACCATCTCCTGTGGGTCAATCTGTAAGTGCCTCAGGCCCCTAACAGGCAAACCCTGGAACCAGATAAGGGGTTTTAGTCTCTCCTTTCCAATCAACAGTCTCTGGGATGTTAACTTATCTAAGTGTGCTTTCTTATCTGTAAAATGGCATTTAATACAAATAAACAACTTTTAGAATTAAGTGAAATGATTCTAAAGTGCCTAGCTGAATGCCGGATACCTAGCAGGTACTCAAAAATGTTAATTCCAAGCCAGATGTGGTGCACACCTGTAATCCCAGTACTTTTGAGACTCTGTTTCGGATAAAAAGAGCTGGAGGTGTAGCTAAGAGGTAGAAAGCCTCTGGGTTCAGTCCCCAGCACCAGAAAAAAAAAAAAATAATAATTCCAACACCTTCTTACCCATCTCAAATTTCTTTATTCGATGAAGAAATTTTTATATATGTTATTTGTATAATTTTTTTTTTTTTTTTTTGCGGTACTGGGGATTTAACTCAGTGGCATTCTACCTCCGAGCTACACTCCCAGCCCTATTTTTTATTCTTTATTTTGAAACCAAGTCTCACTAAGTTGCGGAGTGCCTCACTAGGTAGCTGAGGCTGGCCGCGAACCCGGATCCTCAGGTCTCAGCCTCCCGAATGCTGGGATTACAAGCGTGCGCCACCACGCCCGGCATTATTTGTATAATTTTTTAAACAGAACCTGAATGACCTAGACTGAATTATGGTTAAAGGAGGCAGTGATTAACAGTCTAATAGCTTAGCAGTTGAAAAGAAAACTCCATTCTGGTAGAATGAGTTATTTTAAGACTGATCTGAGCTGTTCTACCCTAAGGTGTTAAGTCTGAGAATGTCTGATGATAATATCTTACTCTTCCAGAGATTATATTTTCAGAGGAAATAAAATGCCAGTGAATGCAAGACAGAGACCTTGGGGTTGGTGGCAAGCCAATGAGGAAGCTGTGATTAGGAACAGGATCCTTCAGTGGTGCTCCTTGTGGTCTGTCTCCTGCCGTGGGCCTGCTCTGGCAAGTTGTCAAGTCACTCACCACATTTTGTATATAATTTATAGATTTGGGTTTCTACAGGAAAAAAGATGACTTAATAAATTCAGATCATCATGCTATATTATTTTATTTGCAGGTGTGACATTTAGATTAGCATGAATGCAGTTCCTGTACAGTAAATCCAAATTATAGTGCTGAAAAATTTGGACCTGTTATGAGCTGAATTGTCCCTTTCTCTCCCCAAAATTCATATGTTGAACCCTTCTGAGTACCAGAATGTGACTGTATTTGGACATAGGGCCTTAAGTTAAAATGAAGTATTTAGAGTAGTGCCCTAATCTAGTATAACTAGTATCCTTATAGAATGAAAAAACTTGGATACATGGTGAGACACCAGAAACAGGCAGAGGACAACCACATGAGAATATTTGAGGAGGCAGCATCTGCAGGCCAAGCAGAGAGGCCTCAGAAGAAATCACACCAGCAACCATGTTCATCTTAGACTTCCAGCCTCTAGAACTGTGAGAAAATAAATGTCTGTTGTTCCAGGCACCCAGTCTGAGGTATTTTGCTATGACAGCCCTGACAAACTAATATAGGGCCCATTTTCCAGCCTTACACATGATGTTTAATGTTTGCTATTTTTTCAAGACAAAAAAAATTTTGTAAGAATACAAAATGGGAGCCGGGCGTAGTGGCACACGCTTGTAATCCTAGTACTTGGGAGGCTGAGACAGGAGGATCCGGGTTCGTGGCCAGCCTCAGCCACTTAGTGAGGCACTCCGAAACTTAGTTCAACTCTGTTCCAAAAATAAAATAGGACTGGGGGTGTAGCTTAGAGGTAGAATGCCCCTGGATTCAGTCGTCAGTACCAGTGTTTGTGTGTGTGTGTGTGTGTGTGTGTATGAAATAAAAATAAATAAAATAGGGCTGGGGTTGTAGCTCGTGGAACACCCCTGAGTTCAATCTCCAGTACCACAAAAAAGAAAGAAAAGTCTTTGAAAGAAAAGAAAAAAAATAAATAAAAGTCTTCTTATCCTTTATTTTGCCATCAAGGCCATATCTGTTTCTTTCCATTTCTCTATTTTTTTCACTCTACCCTATACCATTCCAACATACACTCTTTCCTATAGCTGGCCTTCCTCCTTGTATCTTCAATAGTTAGCTTTAGTTATTTTTTCCTAAGCAAGGAACAGTCTGTTGTTTTTGTAGCTTCATAAAAACAAACAAAATAAAACAAAACACACCACACACAAGTAAGAAGGGGCTTGGAATGTAGCTCAGTGGTGGAGCACTTTCTTAGCATGCATGAGGACCTGGGTTCAATCCTCAGGAGGAGAGAGGAGAGGGCAGGGGAAGGGAGGGCGAGAACACAAGTAATCCAAGTAAAGGGGAGATAAGGCCTTAACTTTTTTTTTTTGCAGTACTGGGAATTGAACTCAGGGACATTCTACCTCCGAGCTATACCCCCAGCCCTATTTTTTATTCTTTATTTTGAAACAGGGTCTCACTAAGTTGCAGAGTGCCTCACTAGGTAGCTGAGGCTGGCTTGAACTCGGATCCTCAGGTCTCAGCCTCCCAAATGCTGGGATTACAAGCATGCGCCACCACACCTGGCAAGGTCTTAACTTTTATTGAGCATCTGTGTAATGGTAGGTACTGTGTTGCTTTGCATAAAACATCTCCTTTAGTGAGAAAATAGCAGAGGCCAAGTTTAAAAAAATAAAAGAAAAAGCAACAGTGGTGGCCTTGTGACTGACTTTGCCTTAGAATTCCTGTCTCCTGTCATGGCTCTACTTCTCTAGCTAGCCCTGCTTTTACCAGATCTGCAATACCTGGTAGTTAGAGAAAAGCACTGCAATCATTTAATTCTTTAGATGTAACTCATATTGTGAGATTGGAAAGCAGCATATTTTGGGCGTATGCATCTATTAGAATGGGCCTAGAAGCACTGTAGGGTGCTAATTCTTATGAGAGGATGTCATTGACAGTCATGTGCATTCTCCAGTCTTAGTGGAAGTAATTAAGGAAAAAGTTTCTAACTTCTGAACTTTTTGATAGCTAAGACAGGTGGATCACAGGTTTGTGGCCAGCCTCAGCAACTTAGGCTCTCTGCAACTTAGTGAGACCTTGTTTAAAAAAAGGGGGGGGGGGGCTGGGAGTGTAGCTCAGAAGTAGAATGCCCTAGGTTTAATTCCCAGTACCACTAAAAACAAACGAACAAACAAAAAAGACTAGTGGTAGACTGTAAACAATTGAATATGATCAATCTTCCCAAACATTTGTAGTATTTATAGTATTACTCAATTTTATACATTATAGAATGTTAAAAGACCATCTCTTCTGTATTAGTTTGCTAGGGCTGCTGTGTCAAAGTACCTGAGTAGCCTAAAACAGCAGAAATGTATTGTCTCACAGTTATGGAGGCTTGGAGTCCAAAATAACAGGTCAATAGGGCTGGTTCCTTCTGGGGACTGTGAGGAAGCATCTGTGCCATACCTCTTCCTAGCTTCTGCTGCTTTGCCAGCAATCTTTGGCTTTCCTTGGCTTGTGGGTACATCACCCTAATCTCTGCATTCACATTCATTTGGTCTTCTCCATATGTCTGTATTCAAGATTTCTTGTTTTTATAAGGATATTAGCCATAGGGGATTAGGTCATCCTAATGACCTTAACTTTATCACTTGCTAAGACCCTGTTTCTAAATATAAGTATTGGGAATTAAGACTTCACCATCTTTTGTTGGGGACATAATTTTACCCATAATATCTGAACCTTTATTTTACAGACCAGAACACAGAGCCCAAGAAAGTGTAAAGAAGTCATTCAGACCTTTCAATTATCTAGGAGCAGGACCAGTATTAAAATATAGATCTACTGAGTGGCCTAATTATTTGTTGACCTACACAATTTATGCTATAATACACAATTAACTAGTGTAATCAATCAAGTATAGTACTTATTTGTATTAGAGTATTCTAGTCATCTTTCATGTGCCTTCTATTAATCATAAAGGAATAATAAATTACAGATTTATCAGAATTAATCCATCATAGAACTAAGCACATCATGCACAAATGTTAGGTAAAAATTATCTTTATATATTCCATTCAGAAAGAAATTTATCTGCTGTAAGAGACCTTGCTAGACAGAAGCTAAGCATACATGTATGCCTATATGATTATAGGTCAGGTAGTAGTTACTGGAAAGTGATAGAAACCATACACACATTGGCCTGGATCTGTACCTTGCCTCTTTCAATAGTTTTTATTGGCAGTGGCTCATCCAGAGGTGACAGTTAAACCCTGATACAGACTCTAGGCTCAGGATCACCAGCTTCGTCTTTTGACAAATCCCTTTCTTAACCTTAAGTGGTTTTATTTCATTTCACCATTAACTCTGCTTCCCAGAAAGCCAATGGTATCTTCCTGTGGAAAAAAAGGATTTTCTTCCAACTTCTGCTAAATTTATTCAAAAAACATTATTAAATTCTTATTATCTGCCAGACACTGGGGTGGACCCTGGGAATACAAAGGCGAATGTAACACAGACTCAGTATACCACACTGTGTATTAAAAGATAATCAGAGAGACTAACATGTTTCGGAGGACAGAAGGAGCTTCCACTGGGAATAGTCTGTAACTGCACCAGAGGGGGAATGCCTGCATGCCCTTTCTGCCCAAAGAGAGCAATCCCTGTTGAGCCAATAAGAGGCACATCCATCTGCAAGAAAAACTGGTGCTTGGCATTTTTACCTATTCTGGTGCATTAAAAATGACTAAACCACATTGAATGGTTTAGTAGGGGCCAGACTTTCCAGAGACTGGGGATAAGACAGATTCTTTTAATGCTTGAATTTTCAAATTGTTGCAGTTGTTTTGTATTTCTATGATTTGCCCCAGAGACTCCCTTTTTTTTTTTAAAAATAGCATCGAATTTTAAATTATATCTGTTTATGCATCTTTTACATCATGGGTGAATGCATAAATATTACTTTAGGATGGAAAGCATTTTCAAATCTGAAGACAAGGCAACTTTGCATCTGCAGAAACTGTGATCACATAGTTAGTTAGGGCATTCCTTCTGACTCTGCTCATGGCAAGGTCTCAGGCAGTTCATTTCATCCTAAGACTAATGCATTGCATTCTCAGTCACATTGAAGTCTGATTCCTGTTGAGAAATGTTATTGTGCGTGAACTGCCAACATACCATCACTTAAGACGAAATAAAATACTAATATGGGGTAGTGGGGATGATTTCTGTAAGGCTGCCACTAAAGATAATTTCCATTTTGCAAACATAACATAGATGAAGGGGTATTGTTGTATTGTATAGAAAATGTTCTTTTGTCTAAGACAGGAGGATCACAGGTTCGAGAACAGCCTCATCAATAGTGAGACTCTCAACCTAGTGATGCCCTGTTTCCAAACAAGAAATAAAATCAGGTTGGGGTTGTAGTTCAAAGGTAGAGTGCCTCTGGCTTCAATCTCCAGTACCACACACACACACATAAAAGAACATGTGTGTGTGTGTGTGTGTGTGTGTGTGTGTGTGTGTGTGTATGTATGTGTGTGGCACTAGGGATGTAACCCAGGAGCATTCTTTTTTTTTTTTTTTTTTGCGGTACTGGGGATTGAACTTGGGCATTCTACCTCCGAGGTATACCCTCAGCCCTATTTTTTATTCTTTATTTTGAAACCGAGTCTCACTAAGTTGTGGAGTGCCTCACTAGGTAGCTGAGGCTGGCCGCGAACCCGGATCCTCCGGTCTCAGCCTCCCGAATACTGGGATTACAAGCGTGCGCCACCACGCCCGGCTACCCAGGGGCATTCTACCTCTGAGTTATACTCCTAGCTCTATTTTACGTGCCTGGCTAAGTTACTGAGGCTGGTCTTGAACCTGAAATACTCATGTCTCAATCTCCCAAGTACTGGGATTACAGGTGTGTTCCACCAAACCTGGCTTAAATATTGTTTACCTCAGAAGATTGGTAACTTTCATGTCATTGTCAATATAAGAATAAAGACAATGTAATAATTATCTGCTCTAAATTGTATGTTATACATTTTCTTAATATAGTAAGTAAATACTATAGCAAAGCAAGGAGCTATGATTTATTTTTTTCCCTACTGCTGGGAATCAAACCTAGGGCCTTTCAGAACATTTTGTGGAGGTGTGGTCTTTATATTGTCAGAAATATGACTTTAAGTGGTAAGAAGATAACAGAAAGAGAAATTCAAGATCCATGATCTAAAATAAGATAAGGAAAAATATAGTTTATATGCTTTTTTTTTTTTGTGCTACTGGGGATTGAACCCAGGGGCATTCTACCTCCGAGCTACACCCCCAGCCCTATTTTTTATTATTTATTTTGAAACAGGGTCTCACTAAGTTGCGGAGGGCCTCACTAAGTAGCTGAGGCTGGCCGTGAACCCGGACCCTCCGGGCTCAGCCTCCCGAATGCTGGAATTACAAGCGTGCGCCACCACGCCCGGCTTTATATGCTTTTTTAAATGACTGGATATAAGTGCTTTTTCTGTGTTGGTTAATATTAGCCAAACATTACTATTTTATTGATGAAAACATATTTTAATAAAAATAATTCTCTAACATGAAATTCAAAACATGTTTACTAACTTTGACAATTTTCCCCCTATTAAAACAGAGAGGAAGCCGGGTGTGGTAATGCATGCTTGTAATCCCAGCATTTGGGAGGCTGAGACCGGAGGATCCAGGTTGGCGGCCAGCCTCAGCTACTTAGTGAGGCCCTCTGCAACTTAGTGAGACCCTGTTTCAAAATAAAGAATAAAAAATAGGACTGGGGGTATAGCTCAGAGGTAAATGCCCCTGAGTTCAATCCCCACTACTGAAAAAAAAAAAAAAGAGAGAGAGAAAAGAAACACGGATGCTTTTCTCCCATAGTAGTTACCTAGTACCACACACACACACACACACACAAAAAAAAAAAACCAGAGGAAAGAAACACGGATGCTTTTCTCCCATGCAGCTTAAAGGCAGTAACTACTATAGCTTACAATAAAAGGAGTCTTTCAAACTACCTTCGCTGTTGGGCTGCACACAATAGGACAGTGTTGTTAAGTGTAAGGGAAGTTCTGAATCTGACTATCAATGGGTGCTTAGAAGTTCATTCTTTTTTATATTGCTAATATCAAATAAGAGTTGAGTAAGTCATCTTGAATTTGAAAATCCTTGTTGCATTGCATAGAATTTAGCAGAATGTAACATGTTTTAAATTCCTTAGCACAAAATATAAATTTATCGGGTTTTTTGTTTTGTTTTTGGTACTAGAGATTGAATCCAGAGGCATTCTACCTCCTGGTTATACTCTGAGCCCTATTTTATTTTTTATTTTGAAACAGAGTCTTGCTTAGGTTGCTGAGGCTGGCCTTAAATCTGTGATCTTCCTGTCTTAGTCTCCCAGGTATTGAGATTACAGGCTCAAGTGTTTTTTTATTATGTCAAAATTGATTGGATATCAGAAATTTTATATGACTCAACCTTTCTCAGTAAAGCTTCTACCTCCCTGTAGCCTGTCATCTTACCTTGCCTTTGTATCAGTTCATTTAAGCTGCTGTAACAAAACACTAATGTATTGTTCACAGAAGTCTTTTTCTTTCTCGCTCTCACTCTCTCTTGCACTCTCCAGTACTGGGATTTGAACCCAAAGGCATTCTACCTCCAAGCTACACCCCCAGCCCTTTTTTATTTTTATTTTCTTGTTTCGAAACAGGGCCTCACTAGGTTGCTGAGAGTCTTGCTATATTACTGAGACTGTCCTCAAATCTTTGATCTTCCTGTCTCAGCCTCCCAAGTCTGGGATTACTGATGTGTGCTACCACACCAAGGACTGGGAAGTCTTAAGATCAAAACATCAGCAGGAGGTGGGGGGTTGGGAGTCAGCAGAATCAGTGTCTGGTGAGGGCTCTCTCTCTACCTCCAAGATGCTGTTTTCATGTGATAGAAGGGACAAGCAAGCTGCCTCAAGCCTCTTTTATGAGGGCCAATCCTGTTCATTCAGGTTCTACCCTTATGACCTAACCATTGCCGAAAAGCCTGACACCTTAATACTGTTACATTGGCGATCAGAATTTCAGCATATGAATTTAGGGGACACAAACATTGAGACCATGTCTACCTTGAACTCCATCCTCTAATGCTGAACAGCTTGTCATTACTTGCTCTTTCATACATTACAGTTAAATGTGCAGTATGGTAGCTGCCACCTGCATGAGGCTGTTTAAATTCATTAAAATTAAACTTTTGAGCCAGGCATGGTGGTGCATGTAATTCCAGTGCTTGGTAGGCTGAGATGGGAGAATCACAGATTTGAGAACAGCCTCAGTGGATGTATTGATACTCTTAGCAACCTAGCAAGTCTCTGTTTCAAAATAAAAATAAAATAGGGCTAGGGGTGTAGATATGAGGTAGAATGCCCCTGGGTTCAGTCCCCAATAACGAATGCAGTGTGCACACGTGAACATTTAAACTTTTCTTATTTTTTGTTTGTTTTACTATTGGGGATTGAATCCAAAACCTGTGCATGCAAAGCATACACTCTACCATTCATACACACCTCTGGCCCCTAAAATTAAATTTGAAATTCCTTTAGTTATACTAGCCACTTTTCAACTATTCATTCAAATATTGCATTAATGCAAGAAACATTTTTAGCCAATCCTATACATTCCCAATTTCTGGGTTAGATTCCTCCTTCATTTTGGCATTATACCTTTATTATTGGCATTTTACTATGTGAAAATTTAACCTTACATATATGTCTTCCCTTCTAGACTACTTTCTAAATACTTCAGTCTCTCCACTTCACTCTAAATGTAGTGGAAGCTGGGCATGGTGGCACAGGCTTGAAATCCCAGTAATTGGGAAGCTGAGACAGGAGGATCACAGGTTTGAGGATAGCCTCAGCAAGTAGTAAGAGTCTCATCAACCTAGTGAGACCTTGTTTCAAAATAAAAATAAAAAGGACTTTGGGAGGTAGAATGGCCCCTGAGTTCAATCCCCAGTACTGCAAAACAAACAAATAAATAAATAGGAAATGGAATAGACTCAGGAGTCAAACATCTCCTTTGGAATCCTGGCCTCTTCACTTACCATCTTTATGACTTTAGACAACTGTAGTCTTCTTGAGTCTTAGTTTCCTCATGTTTAAAATAGGAAGGGTAAACCAGGCATGGTGGTACATGCCTGTAATACCAGTACTTGGGAGACTAAGATAGGAGGATTGCAGGTTTGAGGCTAGCCTCAGCTACTTGGTGAGGTTTTACACATGTTACTGTGACCCTGTTTCAAAATAAATTAAAAAAAAATAATAAAATAAAATAGGATTGAGGTTGTAGCTCAAAGGTAGAATGCCCCTGGGTTCAATCCCAAGTACCACACACGTAAAATAGGAAGGGTAAACTGGGCATTCATCTTTACAATTAGAGGTCATATAATTGGAATATAACAGTAAATGTTTTGTTTCTTTTGTTGTCTTGTCAAACGAGGGTTGGAACCCAGGGTTGGAACCCAGGGGTGCTCTACCACTGAGCTGTGTCCCTTGCCCTTTTTATTTTTTATTTTGAGACAGAGTCCTGCTAAATTGCTGAGGCTGGCTTTAAATTTGTGATACTCCTGCCTCAGCCTCCCAAGTCATGTGCAGGCATGTGCCACCTTACCTGGAAAAAGTTATTTTTTAAAAGATAAAGGGCAGCAAAGGATAAAGCATGTAACTTAAAGAATAGTATAGCCTGTTTTTCTTCTTTCTGATTTACTTTTAAGTAATTTTTATTAAACTAATAAACATCAGAACACTTGCCTCAGTTCTTTTGAGTTTCATGAAAAGATGGGTTCTCATGAAAATTGGGGGTAATAGAGACTCCTGTTTGCATTCTGAAGATCCCAGAATATATTCTTATACACGTACTTCATTGCTGATATGACCAGCCATGTGTCCAACTGTGCACTAGATATTTGCTCTTGGATATCTGCTGCCACTGTCTTAATCCAAGCTCTTATAGCCTTTTTGTTAACTTCCTGAATGCATGGTTCACCATCTTAATCCATCCTATATCGTAGTTTACAAATCTGTTGCTCCCTTATCTAATTGTTTTTTCTTAATTTTCTATTCCCTGTTTTCTATTCCCTTTCACCTTGACTTTAAGATATCTAATGTCCTGGCTTTATCCTAGCCATAAAATTTTTAACTATACAAGCTTCCAATTATTTTTTATAATACAGAGGCAGATCCTTTTACTGTCCTACTAGCATGCTGTACTCAGTCCTGTCTCCTAATATTTATGCTGCATGCCTGATTGGCAACTGCTTTCCTCTACTTGTACATTATCTACTACCTGGCTGGGGGCATAGCTCAGTGGTAGAACACCTGTTTAGTGTGTTGAGGCCCTAAGTTCCATGTCCAACATCACAAAGGAAAAAAGAAACATCTAACACAAATCTCATCTCCTTTATTAACTTTTCCTACTTATTTTAGTCTTCAGAGCCTAACTTTTCTGTACTTCATAATTCATGTTATATGTTATCTTTGATTGAATGTATGTAATTATGCATTGTATTTCTATATTTCTGTGTAATGTTTTAACGTTACATTATCTCTTATTTTCTATTATCTAATTTGTGTTAATATTATTTTTGTAAGAATAGATATTATACTGTTATTTCTTCTTTATTTGCCAGTGCTGAACGCATGATAAATCTTTAATGAATATTTGTTTGTTAAATAATATTAATGATGAATAGAGGAGCAGACATGCATGACAGCATATGATAATTTTCATAGTATTTTTGTTTGCTCATAAATTCTGTTCTCTGCTGATTTACTTATTTTGCATGGTTTGGAGAACAGCTTCTTATTTTCTCATTTTCTTCTGTTTGACAGATCAGTTATCACTTACTGAGCTTCTAGAAAGAATGTTGCACTGGACATTTAATAGCTTCCTCATTATCACTTAATTTGTCAGAAATATCTCAGTATTTTTCCAGATTTTTCTTTTCAAAATAAAAGGAAGTCCTAGCTTGTTGCTGTTGGTAATGATGGAGTGATGTAAAAATTCGTATTGTAACAGTGCACAAGGATAAGTAGTTCATTTTCTTGGCTTTTATGTAGTACACAAGCCTTAGTGTTTAACATTGTAATGAACTATATTAGGAGGTTAAAAAAAAGAATACCTGCACTGCAAAGAACATTCTGGTAGGTATAAATGTGAATATTTTAGTAAATCACTAAAAATTTAGTAGCAAATTAGTGTGAGTTTTGCTTAAGGACCCTACCAGTTTCATACAGATAAGAAATTTAGAAAGCTGAATATTTCTAATTAAAAATCCTGACTAGAGCCAGGCGTGGTGGTACACACTTATAATCCCAGTATTTGGAAGGCTGAGATAGGAGGATTGCAGGTTCTCAGTAGCCTCAGCAACTTAGTGAGGCTGTCCACAGCTAAGTGAGACCCCTTTTTAATATAAAAGCAAAATAAGGCTGGGGGTATAACTTGGAGGTAGAATGTCCCTGGGTTCCATCCCCAGTGCCACAAAAATAAATAAACAAATAAATAAATATCCTGACTTGGATGATAAGATTTAAAGTTAACTGACGCATTGCATCATATAATGGCTACTATTCCTAGAGAAAATAGAGTATTACCAAGCAATACTAAATTTTTCATGGCCTCACTTAATCTTCACAACACAGATTATTAACCCTGTTAATTATTATTAACCCCAGATGAAGAAACCGTGAATTGGAAAAGTTAATATGCTGGGTGTGGTGGCACATACCTATAATCCCACTAGAACAAGATTACGTGTTCAAAGCCAATTTAGCCAGGCTGTCAGCAACTCTGGGAGACCCTATTTCTAAACAAAAAATAAAAAAGGGCTAGGGGTATAGGTTGGACGTAGAATGCCCCTGGGTTCACCATCCCCAGCACCACAAAAAAAAAAAAAAAAAGAGAGAGAGAGAAAGAAAAGTTAATCTTCCCTAAAATCTGGTAAAACAAATTTCAAAATCAAGTCTCTTAACTCCAAAATTAAGTCTTGGACTTCAAAACTAAAGCTTTGAATCAGTAGACTAAAACCACTGCCTGAGTATTGCTAGAAGTGTGCATTGTACCGTAGGAGTATAGAGAAAGGACTTCGTCCATTCTAGTTCAGAGAATGGATTAAAAGGAAGGCAGAAGGATGGGGGACCTGGGAGTATCAGGCAGTGGAGATAGCACTAGCAAAGGTATTAAACTGTATAGTATGTATACCAGAAATGTGGAAATTCTATGTTAATTATATTCATGAATATTACCTTTATGATCATTATGAACTAGAAAGTGAGCAGAGTTGTTGCTGTTGCCTTGTAGGTGAACATAGATGAACGGCATGAATATTGATTAAAGACCTAAGTTTGATAACTCTTCTATCATTAGAGCTGTCTGAGCATTGGTTTTCCTGTGTGTCAAATGGGAAAAATATATCTGCTTTAATGTTGTTAGGCTTATATGTTTTATATGTGGAAAATACCTATTGCTATGGAACATGAAAGTAGATATTATTGTTACTAATTATTTAAGGAATAGAGTCAGTTCTGGGTGGCGGTGTCACAAAACTTTAAATAGAGTGGCTTAACAAGCTGGAAGTTTATTTCTTTTACCACACAAGATTGGATCATGATCCAAGATTGGTATCACATCTTAGGGTCTCAGGAAACCAAACCTCTATCTTGTCATTGTGCCATGCTTTCCTCAAACTCATGGTTGACAGGATGACATTTGCATTCCCAGTCAGGATAAAGAAAGGTATGGAAAAAAAGGAAAAAGTGCTCATCTGCTCCGACTCTGTAGGGTAGCTATCCTGAAGATATCACATGATATTTCTACTTACATGTCATTAGTTAGAACTTAGTGACTCAGCTACATGTCCTTGCAAGGGAGGCTGAGAAATGTAGTTATTCTCAGTAGCTATGGACCAGCTAAAGTTTTTAATTACTATGTAAGATGAGAAATTCCAGCCGGGCGTGGTGGCGAACGCTTGTAATCCCAGCATTCGGGAGGCTGAGACCAGAGGATCTGGGTTCGCGGCCAGCCTCAGCTACCTAGTGAGGCACTCCGCAACTCAGTGAGACTCGGTTTCAAAATAAAGAATAAAAAATAGGGCTGGGGGTATAGCTCGGAGGTAGAATGCCCCTGAGTTCAATCCCCAGGACCGAAAAAAAAAAAAAAAAGATGAGAAATTCCTTGTTACATACTGTGTTGATAAAGTTATAAGATCCCAGCATTCGGGAGGCTGAGACCGGAGGATCCGGGTTCGTGGCCAGCCTCAGCTACCTAGTGAGGCACTCTGCAACTTAGTGAGACTCGGTTTCAAAATAAAGAATAAAAAAATAGGGCTGGGGGTATAGCTCGGAGGTAGAATGCCCCTGAGTTCAATCCCCAGTACCGCAAAAAAAAAAAAGATCCAGGTGTGGTGGTATACGTCTGTAATCTCAGTATTGGGAGATTGAGACAGGATGGTCGCAGATTGGACGAAAACTTCAGCAATTTAGTGAGATTTGTAGAAACCTATCAAGACCCTGTTTCAAAACAAAAACATGAGCCGGGCGTGGTGGCGCACACTTATAATCCCAGCGTTTTGGAGGCTGAGCCCAGAGCATCCGGGTTTGTGGCCAGCCTCAGCTACCTAGTGAGGCACTCCGCAACTTAGTGAGACCTGGTTTCAAAATAAAGAATAAAAAATAGGGCTGGGGGTATAGCTCGGTGGTAGAATGCCTCTGCGTTAAATCCCCAGTACCACACACACACACACACACACACACACACACACACACACACACAAAAAAAAAAAAAAAAAACATGAAAAGAGCTGGGAGTGTAACTCGGAGGTAGAATGCCCCTGGGCTAATCCCCAGTACCACTAAATAAATAAATAAATAGTTATAAGATTTTTCTTTTTTTACACCAGTATTGATTTGGCGTATTTTTTTTTTTCCAGCATGGATATTTATACATTTCTTGAGCACAACAGGGTTACATAGACATTTATAACATATCAGTCATTGTCAGAACACAAATAGCACCACATCTTCGTTTTACACGTATAGCCCACATTCTTTTTTTTTTTTTTTTTTTTGTGGTACTGGGGATTGAACTCAGGGGCATTCTACCTTCGAGCTATACCCCAGCCCTATTTTTTATTCTTTTATTTTGAAACCAGGTCTCACTAAGTTGCGAAGTGCCTCACAAGGTAGCTGAGGCTGGCTGCGAACCCGGATCCTGTGGTCTCAGCCTCCCGAATGCTGGGATTACAAGCATGCGCCACCACGCCCGGCTAGCCCACATTCTTAACATAGCCTGGTAAAGCAAACTTTCTAGAGTCATAAAACCATAATCCTTTAGGGTCATATATTTACTTTCTGAGAAGAGGGAGGGTCTTTCATCTACGCATCCTAGGAGCAATCTCCAGATTTTAAGACGCCATTGTAGCCATAGCAGAAGAGTCAGTATATGCAGATAGCAACTGCCAGGGGAAAGAAATAATCTTAAATGGTTTCAACAAAGTAGAGAAACTGCATTCTCGCCTACGGGCAGTGTGGTGAAGGAAAAGGATGGAGGTCCAATCCTTGTTAACACTTTAACTTTTAGAGGTCAGTAGAGAAAGGGAAGCCAAGAGGAGAACTAGCCAAGGAGGAAGCAGGGAAATAGCAGAACTGGGTACTGAAAAGCCAAGAGAAGAGGGAATTATTAGCTATGTCAAATGCTTCTGAGAGGGTGAGTAAGATGAGGATGGGAAATGCTCACTGGATTTGGCAACATAGACGTCACTGATGGCCTTCATAAAAGCAGTTTTAGTGGAGAATTACTGAGAACTAACGTCAGATTGGAGTGGGCTAAAAGTAAGTGGATCAGGAGGAAACAGACAAATACTTTGACAAGTTGTTGGACAGTTTTGTTTTTTTTTCTCATTAGACTGAGATTAAATAGAGCGTGTTCATGTATTTGTACTGAGATGGGAATGAGCTAGCAGGCAGTATTAAGCATGTAGATGTTGGTGTTTTACAATGTTAAAAGAGATATTTGAGCCTGGTCTGGTGGCGCACACTTATAATCCCAGCATTTGGGAGGCTGAGACAGGAGGATTGCAAGTTTGCAACCAGCCTCAGCTACTTAGTGAGGCCCTCCACAACTTAGTGAGATTTAAAATAAAGAATAAGCTGGGCGTGGTGGTGCACGCTTGTAATCCTTAGTACTTGGGAGGCTGAGACAGAAGGATCACAGGTTAGCAGCCTCAGCTACTTAGTGAGTCCCTCTGCAACTTAGTGACACCCTGTTTAAAAATAAAGAATAAAAAATAGGGCTGGGATTGTAGCTTGGAGGTATAATACGTCCCTGGGTTCAACCCCCAGTAGCGCAAAAAAATAAAATAAAACAAAGTTAAAAAATAACAACAACAATAATAATAATAATAATAATAATAGAATTAAAAATATGGCTGGAGGTGTAGCTCAGAGGTAGAATGCCCAAGTTCAATCCCCAGTACCACAATAAAATAAAATAAAATAAAAGATTTGTAGTTTAAAAGTCCCTGAAGAATCAACTGTATGCTTTTTTAATACTGGATTTAAAGTTTCAGCGCTACATTGCTTTTCATTTCGTTTGTTTGTTTGTTTTGTGTGCATGTGTATGGTACATGCTCAGTAAGTGCTCTCTATACTAGTGAGCTACATCCTCAAACCTTTTTATTCATGAGTGTTTGGCGATAAATACATGCTGCTAGAGAAACTTGTATTCATTGGAAGTATTTTTAGAAGCTTTCTAGTTGCTAAAACATGTTCCAATGTAATACCTACGGTTGACCAAAGTTTTCTGTAAGGATTTTAATAATTGAAAAATACCCATAAAATAGTAATACTTAATTACATTTCAAACATATGTGTTTTGTTGAGAAAATGAAAATATATAATGAAATGTGTCGTAGCTAGTCAGTAAACACATTTTTCTTCAGTCCATGCTGTGTCCCAGGCACTGTTTAGGTCTGATGCAGGAGTGAGACAGGCTGTACCCTCAATGACTGCTTGCATTTCAGGAGCTGGGCAGAAGACAAAGGCTCACGCTAAGGTGATTTTTGTGTACCAAAAAGTACTATGCAGAAGAGAAAATGGAATCGTGAAGTGGAGAGTGGCTAGGATAAGCACACTTGCTATGCAGTCAAAAAAGGCCTCTCTGAGGTGGCCTTTTGGTCAAGAAGGAATGATGGGCAAAGGAGGTTCAAGTCAGAAAGAACAAGTGCCAGTGTCTCCAGGCAGGATTGTGTTTGGCTGATAACAGGAAATAAGACTGGTGTGGCCGGGCGTGGTGGCGCATGCTTGTAATCGTAGCATTTGGGAGGCTGAGACCAGAGGATCCGGGTTTGCGGCCAGCCTCAGCTACCTAGTGAGGCACTCCGCAACTTAGGGAGACTCTGTTTCAAAATAAAGAATAAAAAATAGGGCTGGGGGTATAGCTTGGAGGTAGAATGCCCCTGAATTCAATCCCCAGTACTGCAAAAAAAAAAAAAGACTGGTATGGCTGGAATAGGGAGTTATCTAGGAACAGAAGTGTTAAGAGATTCCTCAGAGTGTGTTAGAATAAGATTACTTGAGCCTTATTGGGATAAAGTTATTTGAATCTTCTTGATTAGAGTAAGGAAGTTGGATTTGGGGTTTTTTCTTAGTGAGAATTTGTTGAAGGGTTTAATCAAGGTAGGGACAAGAGTAGAATTATGCATAGAGAGATCAATCTAAATGCTGTGTGGAAAAGAGTCAGGAACACTCATTGTGAGGCCTCTGCAATGTCTGCGTGAGAGACGAATATCGCACAAACTGAAGGTGTGGCAGTGGAGATGGTGAGGAGAGGTCAGAAATACTTGAGAGGTCATGCTAATATTATGTTCTGATGGATTGGACATGGGAAGGGAAGGAAAGGAGAGTCATCAAATTCAGCAGGAACATTATTAAATATGTGTCCTTAAGCAGCAACCTATTAGAAAGCAAATGAATGTTGATGTAAACAGCTATATCCCTTCCTCCTTGGATAGTAATTCATCACTTCTTCATCTTTGTTTTTAAGAAGTCACCTAGATGAGGTCCTAAAATTAATTTTCATTCTAATGTAAAATATTTAAAAACAATTTAAAAGGATTTGATTGCAAAATGAGAAATAAGGATGTTATACCAACTCCAATAAGGCATGGAGATTGTTCCATCTGCATTTCTGGTTATTGTTTAAACAGCCAGCTCCCCACACACTGAAAACATAGCACATAAAAGTTTCCTTACCTCTGAACCTCCCCTCTTCTCTTACTGATGTCTTGTTTGGCTACCTCCCCAGTGTTGGCTTCAGTTTTTATGGCCATTTGATCACTTTTACCTCTATTTTCAGATTAAATTCAGTTTGTCTTCTCTGACATGGTATGGTGATTCTGTTGAAAAATCATAAAACATTCCCTTTGCCAAATCCTGGAACACTGAACTCCCAACTCCCCTGTCACAGAAGCTCTTGAAGAATGCAGTCTTGCCAGAGAGACTAGTCTGTAGGTACATGGTTAGCAGAGATTAAATACGTTACTGAGTACTTGGCCACATGTCCACATGGGCTCAGAACTTCTCCCTGCAGAATATTCTGATTTTGCCTGCAGGTGTCTCCCTCCTCGTTGAATTAAAATGGCCTGCTATCAAAGCTAGAGTCCTGGTTAGGGACCATTATAGATAATCAGCCCTATTGCCTGCTTATCTAACTGATATATGCAGTGCCACTCTAAATCAGCAACTTTAGTACTTATCCTCTCCAAGAATTAGCTTCCTTTCTGTAAAGGGTCATATAAATATTTTCATCTATGTGAGTCATATGGCCTCTGCCACAACTATCCAGCCTGCAGTTGCAGCATGAAAGCAACCGGTAAACACCGTAAAAGCAGCAGGAATGGCTGTGTCCCAATAAAACTTTATTTGCAAGAATCAGTTGTGGGCAGAGTTGAGGCTGTGCTCTTACCTTTTGTGTGTGTGTGTGTGTGTGTGTGTGTGTGTGTGTGTGTGTGTGGTACTGGGGATTGAACTCAGGGGCATTCTACCTCCGAGCTATACCCCCATCCCTATTTTTTATTCTTTATTTTGAAACTGAGTCTCACTAAGTTGCAGAGTGCCTTACTAGGTAGCTGAGGCTGGCTGCGAACCCGGATCCTTCGGTGGTCTTAGCCTCCCAAATGCTGGGATTACAAGCGTGCGCCACCACACCGGGCTGCTCTTACCTTTCTCAAGACGTTTGTTAGGGAAATTTGTTGCTCTGTTCAGCCATCATTGAAAGCTGGGCTGAGAAAAGTGCTGTTTAGTGAATCTGTTTAGGAACCAGCATATGTCCTCTGCTGTGCATAATCTAAAGGATAAGATTCTCAGTTCTTGAAATTGGATTCCCTCTTTCCTTTGTTTTAAAAAAAAATGTTTTTTGTTGGTTTTTTTTTTTAAAGCAGTGCAATCTACTCATTTATTTCATGGTGCTGGGGATCAAACTCAGGGCCCTGTGGATGCTAGGCAAGCACCCTACCATTGAATTATATCCACAACCCACTTCTAAGCTTGTGTATGTGTGTTTTATGTGGTAGACATACTGCTGCTGAACTGTATTGTCTGCAGTAGAAATGCTGAAGAAGAAAGTCCTATAGCTGATAATCTTCAAGGAAAAGGTGTCTCAATTCTAATGACCAGTGGGGATTAGCCACACAGAAAAATATGGGCACTGGATAAATACAACCTGTTAGGCAAAACATAAGAGAAATTCTCCAGAAGATCCAACCTTGCTGCCTTTCTTGCCTCTCTGTGTGCCCCTCTGATATCTGATTTTATTCAGCTAACAGTTATGAAAAGTCTACTACATGTGGGGCATGATACTATAAACATTGTCTTCTGTGAATCTAACATCTGATTTATTCAGCTAACAGTTATGAAATGTTTACTATACGCAAGGCATGGTACTATAAGCATTGTCTCCTAAGAATACCCTTACTAGAAAAAAATGCCCAATACAAATTATTTTTATTTTATTTTATTTATTTATTTTTGTGCCATAGACAGCCCATTCCCTGACATATAAGGGATTCTCAATAAATATTTGTGGCTGAATTAGTATTTCCCACTACAAATTTAAAAAATGATATTATTATTTGTTAGTTATACTCATTGAATCAACATAAATCAACAAATAAATTGATAAATAAAACAAGCCAAGCGAGATTTGATGGCGTATGCTTGTAATCCCAGTACTTGGGAGGCTGAGACAGGAGGATCCAGGTTCGCGGCCAGCCTCAGCTACTTAGTGAGGCCCTCTGCAATTGAGACCCTGTTTCAAAATAAAGAATAAAAAATAGGACTGAGAGTGTAGCTCAGAGGTAGAATGCCCCTGGGTTCAATTCCTAAGTACCACACACACACACAAAATAAAAACAAACCAAAGCTGATTCCATGGCTATTACGTGCCCTGTGATACCTAAGGACTTTAACAAGATTACTGAAATATCTTTCTCATATAGCCATCTCCTGCACTTTGAATTAATTTTTGTGTGTGGGGGGGTGGGGGGGTACTGGGAATTTAACCCGGGGCATTCTATCTCCGAGCTATATCTTCAGACCTACTTTATTTTTATTTGGAAACAGTCTCACTAGGTTGATGAGTCTTACTACCTGCTAAGGCTGTCCTTGAACCTGTGATCCTCCTGTCTTAACCTCCAAAGTGCTGGGATTACAAGCATATGCCACCACACCTGGACTGCATTTTGAATTAAATAAATACAATATATTTGTTTAGGAAAAAAAGAAGTAAGAACTAATTTGGGAGTTCCAGGCATGTATTTACTGGCTAATAAAGCAAAGCTTAATTTCTCCCTGAATACCTACGAAGTTTCTAGTTTCTGATATTGTAATAGGACTTTTTTTTTTTTAATGGGGAAACTCTGTGAAGTTGTAGTTATTTATTTTTACACATGAAAAACAAAATCTAGGAGAGGTAAAATGAATGCCGGCCTTTTTATCCCCCCACTATTTGTGTCAGAAATAAAGTCTTGGGCTAGGGATGTTGCTCAGTGGTAGAGCACTTGTCTAGCATGCAGCAGGCCTGGGTTCAATCCCTAATACCATAAAAAAAGAAAAGGAGAATAGTTATTTAAAAAATTGTAATCTAGCTGAGCGTGGTGGCGCACGCTTGTAATGCCAGTACTTGGGAGGCTGAGACAGGAGGATCCGGGTTCATGGCCAGCCTCAGCTACTTAGTGAGGCCTCCACAACTCAGTGAGACCGTTTCAAAATAAAGAATAAAAAGTAGGACTGGGGCCAGGCGTGGTGGCACACGCTTGTAATCCCAGCATTTGGGAGGCTGAGACCGGAAGATCAGGTTCGCAGCCAGCCTCAGCTACCTAGTGAGGCACTCCGCAACTTGGTGAGACCCTGTTTCAAAATAATAATAAAAAAAATAGGACTGGGGGTATAGCTCAGAGGTAGAAAGCCCCTGAGTTCAATCCCCAGTACCTCAAAAAAAAAAAAATATTAATCTATCTAAAATACCAGCAATGGCCTCCTGCCCCAATTTAGTATTAGCAATCAATTGTATTTGGTCAAAGGAAGAAACTAACATTTTTAACTCTTTCTGTGCCAGGCACCATGTTGTAATCTTTATTGCTAAGACTGAGTATAGTACCTAACATTTACTCAATAAATAACATAATACCATGCTAAGGCTTTTGCATACATTTTCTCATATATTCCTCACAACATTCTATGAGAAAGATACTGTTACTGTCCTCAGGGTGATTTTAGTGAGGAAACTGAAACTTAGGGGTAAGTTTGAATGTTTTGTAAGGCATCAAGCTATGATATAAACTCAAACTAAAATATAAACTTATCAAAAGTTTGCCTTTTATCTCATTTAATTTTCCCAAAATTCTATATAGTAGACATTATATTATAGTTTGTCATTAGCTGGTAATGGTGGCGCACACTTGTAATCCCAGTTCATGGGTGGCAGAGACAGAAGGATCGCAGGTTCACAGCCAGCCTCAGCTACTTAGTGAGGCCCTCCACAATTTAGTAACACCCTGTTCCAAAATAAAGAATAAAAATAGGGCTGGGAGTGTAGCTCAGAGGTAGAATGCCCCTGGCTCAATTCCCAGTACCGTTAAAAAAAAAAAAAAAATCATTAACAAAAATAATAAATTATACTAAGAAATGACCATATGCAGTATTTTTCAAACTTTTGTAAAAATCATATTCAAATGCATTTTATATTTTAAACCAATATACACATCCATATATATGTAACTAAAACAAAATTTGTGCCCTCTCATATTTTCTATTTCCTTTTTTAATGGCTCATGACCTACAGTTTGAAAAGTAGCTATCTAATGTGATTCTACTATGTATTTTTAGTATGGCAGTGTGACACAATAAATCAGAGATTCTTGTCATTTTTTTCTAGCCATCCTATAAATCAGTTTATTTAAAAACTACAAACAAGCTGGGCATGGTGGCGCACCCTTGTAATCCCAGCATTTGAGACCGGAGGATCCGGGTTCTCCGCCAGCCTCAGCTATCTAGTGAGGCACTCCACAACTTAGTGAGACCCTGTTTCAAAATAAAGAATAATAAATAGGGCTGGGGGTATAGCTTGGAGGTAGAATGCCCCTGAGTTCAATCCCCAGTACCACAAAAAAATAAATAAATAAAAAATAAAAACTACAAACATTGAGTGTTTACTATATCTCAGATATAGTTCTAGGCCCCAGGATATACAAAGATTAATAAGATTCAGTCCTCATCCTTGAACTCAAATGAGTAAGATAGAAAAAATGATAAAAGCCTGGCATGGTGGCACATGCCTGTAATGGAAGGCTGAGACAGGAAGATTGCAGGTTCAAGGCCAGACTCAGCAATTTAGGAAGACCCTTTTTCTTTTCTTTTTTTCCCTGCCCCTACCCTCACCCCCGGCACTGAGGATTCAATTTAGGGGCTTTCTACCTCTGAGCTACACCCCTAGCCCTGTTTTGTTTTTCGAAACAGGGTCTCAACTAAGTTGCAGATGACCTCACTAAATTGCTGAGGCTA
This sequence comes from Graphiurus murinus, assembly GCA_004027655.1. Lineage (NCBI taxonomy): Eukaryota > Metazoa > Chordata > Mammalia > Rodentia > Gliridae > Graphiurus > Graphiurus murinus. The sequence continues at coordinate 38,753 of PVLC010003285.1, read as the reverse complement.
GCCACAAACTTGGAATCCTCCTGTCTCAGCCTTCCAACTGCTGGGATTACAAGTGTGCCGCCATGCCCAGATTAGTGAGACTGTTTTTCAAAATAAAAGATAAAAAGGACTGAGGGTGTAGCTCAGAGGTTGAATGCCCCCAAGGTTTGATCCAGAGAAAGACACACACACACACACACACACACACACACACACACACACACACAGATAATACCTTCTAGTAAGTACTGTGCTATCAGAAGGAGCAGTGTGCTATGGGCATAGAGAGGAGCAATCAGCTAATTCTCCCACTGAATGTCCTAGAAAGGCTTGATAAAGGAACGACTTAGAAAATAGGTCATATAGCGAGTGTGAGAATTTCCCAGGGGTAAGAGAGAAGGGCATTCCTGGCAGACAGAGCTGTATATGCAAAGGTTTGAAAGTGTGGAACTTGTTCTATCAACAGTAAGAAGGTTAGTGTAGCAAAAGTTTAGGTGCATATAGAGAAGTGAAGCAGAGAGCAGATTAAAGGACCCATCCACCTTGTTAAGATTAGACTCTTATCGCAGAAGAGATTTTGAATCTAGGATAGGTAAGATAGGATATTTATGCTTTAGGAAGACAACTTGACAGCTATTTAAAGGGTGACTTGGAGAACAGAGAGATTAGAGGCAGGAAATCCTTTGCATTGCTTGAAGTGGGAAATAAAAACTTGACCAAAGGCAGGGATGGTGGATATGGAAAAGATGGTCTAGATACCAGAGTTCAGTTCCATTCAGTTTATCAGACATTTACTGTATGGCAGTTTGCTAGACACTGTGATACCAAAAAAAAGAAAAAAAAAATAGAATAGTCTTTGATGTTGAAGAATTTTCTGTCTAGTGGGAAACAAAGACACACAAACACATCGCTGCAGTATTATAATGGCTAAGTGCTATGATAAAGGCTCGCATATAGTATGAAAAGAACAAAGAAGAAGGGTTCATAACCCAGACTTAAGAAGTTCATACAGACCTCCTGGGAAAGAAGCATCCAAGCAGGATCTAGAAGAATGAACAGCAGCTGGCCAGGTGACACAGAGGGCAAGGACATAACCAGCAAAGGGCAGAGGGAAGCTGGCCTGATGGGACCCTGGGGAGCTCCATGGAGTTCAACCTCACTGGAAGTTAGTGAGGGGGAGGAATGGCATGCACGAGTCAGAGGAAGAGTGCAACTCCAACATGGAGCCTCCAAGTCATGCTAAAGAGCTTGGCCCTTATCCCATTGGTGGTGGGGAGCCCATTGGGGTGTTTTAAAACATGAGGATGACGTGGGCAGCTTTGTGGTTCTGTGGCTTATTCTGATCATGTAAATGATAGTAATAGCTAACCATCAAATACTTGTAATGTGCTGAGCAAGACTCTAAGCATTTTACCTGTATCACCTTGTTGAAACAATCTTGTTAACCAGTCTCACTTTACATGAACATTACCAACACACAGAGATTAAGTAACTTGCTCATGCTTACAGTCAGTGACAGGACAAGAACCTAACCCCCACCCCCACCCCCATGATCTAACTGACCCATGGTGATGGACTGCTGGGGAGGTGAATGTGTGGCCAGCCTAGAGGAAATTGATTATGAGTTGCCCTGGGGCAGTGGCAGCAGATAGAGGGAAGATGACTGAGCCGGCTTATGCTGCCATAACAGAATGCCACAGACAGGTTTTTTCCTCCATGTTCTGGAAGCTGAAAGTTCAAGGTCAAGGTATGGTCAACATTGGGTTTCTTCTTGGCTTGTAGATGGCCACTTTCTTGCTGTGCTTTCACCTGGCCTCTCCTAGGTACCTGAGTGTGGAGAGATGAAAGCTCTTCAGTCTCTTCTAACGACCACAAATCCCATGAGATCAAGGCCCCACCTTTATCACCTTACTTAACCTTCATTACCTAGAGGCCACATCTCAAAATACAGTCACCCTAGGGGTTAGGGATTCCACATAATGAATTTAGGGGGACATGAACTTTCAGTCCACTCCAGGAACAATTCTGAAAGATCTTGAAAGATAAAAATAAGCATGCAATGGTGATTGATTTGGAGAGTGAGGGAAAGGGCAGAGTTTAGGATGACTTTCAGGCTTCTTACAAAGGATGCAGAAAAGGGAGCAAGTTTGGGGGGTGAATGGTGTTCAGGTAGGGTTAAAATAAATCAGTGGAAAGCCTCCAGGAGACAATCAGCAATGCCAATATGAAGAGAGATGATGGTGTGTACAGACGGCAGTTGAAGCCACAGGTTGGGTCAAATCACCTAGAGAAAATATGGAGCATGAAAAGAAGGTTAGTAGCCGGGCGTGATGGCACATGCTTGTAATCCCAGCATTTGGGAGGCTGAGACCAGAGGATCCGGGTTCGAGGCCAGCCTCCGCCACCTAGTGAGGCCCTCCGCAACTTTGAAACCCTGTTTCAAAATAAAGAATAAGCCGGGCGTGGTGGCGCACGCTTGTAATCCCAGCATTCGGGAGGCTGAGACCGGAGGATCTGGGTTCGCGGCCAGCCTCAGCTACATAGTGAGGCACTCTGCGACTTAGTGAGACTCGGTTTCAAAATAAAGAATAAAAAATAGGGCTGGGGGTATAGCTTGGGGGTAGAATGCCCCTGAGTTCAACCCCCAGTACCGCAAAAAAAAAAAAAAAAAAAAAAAAAAAAGAATAAAAAATAGGGTGGGGGGTATAGCTCAGAGGTAGAATGCCCCTGAGTTCAATCCCCAGTACCGCAAAAAAAAAAAAGGTTAGTAGTTGGGCATGGTGGTGCACGCTTGTAATCTCAGTATTTAGGCTGAGACAGGAGAATTGTAGGTTCTCGGCCAGCCTCAGCTACTTAGTGAGGCCCTCCACAACTTAGTGAGACCCTGTTTCAAAATAAAGAATAAAAAATAGGACTGGGGGTGTAGCCCAGATGTAAAATGTCCCTGGGTTCCATCCCCAATACCACAAAAAAAAAAAAAAAGAAAGAAAGAAAAAAAAGGTAGTACTGCCAAAATGGAGAAACAGTCATGAGGCACACAGAAGAACAGCAGCAGGAGGCTTTGGAAATAAGAGACCTTTATACCTAAATCCAAAGGAAGAAGGAAGTCCAAGCACAGGGAAATCATTGACACAAATTCTGTGGCCACGTGTGTGTGGGATTTGTGTTCTTAGATAAGAAAAAGGAACAGCTGTAGAATCACAGCCTTTGATTGCCCAATAGGACCAGAGATGGTTTTCTAATCCCCTCATCCTACAAGCAAGGAAGGGAGAGCTCAGCACGGCCATGTGGCTTGTCTCTTTCATGACAGAGATACAACGAGAATCTAGGTCTCCGAAGACTTTTGACTTCAATCCAGTTCAGGGCTTTTTATAGTTTATCAAATAAAATACGTCCACCATTGTAGGGTTTGAAAATTGAGTCTAAGTTGTAAAAAAAAATGAAATATAGAAAGACATCAGAATTTATTTTTATATGCATTTTGGGGAGAAGTAGGATATAAAATACCTAAAACTTTAAGGGGAGAAATTATGGTGCTGGCTTTGAGTAGTGATAAGGAAATTGGCTAGTTGGAAGAAGGCTTGGAGAGGAGGATGCTGTCTTTACATTTAGAATGGAAAGGTTCAATTGTCAGGGTCACCTATGAGCGCTGAGCACATATTATTTTTGTTGTTTGTTTTTTGTTTTTGTGGTACTAGAGATTGACCCCACAATCCCTATCTATCTCTGAGTTATACTTCCAGTTCTTTCTACTTTTTTATTTTGAAACAGGAGCTAAGTTGCAGAGGGTCTCCCCAGCTGAGGCTGGCCTCAAGCCTGCAATCCTCCTGTCTCAGCCTCCCAAGTACTGGGATGGCAGGCATGTACCACCACACCCAGCTGTGGTCACGCATTTTTATGTGACTCCTTTTTATGTTCTTTTCCATCATTGACTAACCCCATATTATTATTTTTCTTTTTATATAACTTTTATCATTTTCCAGTTATAAAAATAAATTCAGCGTGTTAAAATACTGAACTAAACCAGGTGTGGTGGCACATGCTTATAGTCCTAGTACTTGGGAGGCTGAGACAGGAGGCTCACAGGTTCCCAGCCAGCCTCTGGTAATTAGGCTCTCTGCAACTTAGTGAGACCCTGTTTCAAAACAAAGAGTAAAAAATAGGGCTGGGGGTGTTGCTCAGAGGTAGAATGCCCCTGGGTTCAATCCTCAGTACTGCAATAGATAAATAAATACTGAAATATAGAAAAGTATAAAATTTTAACTTTTAATAAAAGGCACGCTTAATACCTGAACGCTTTCTAATGTTGCATTTACTCTTTAAATTTTTAACTTACACACAGTAACTTACATATTTGTACATAATATACAATATGTAATCATCAAGATAATTATATCTGTCACCTCAGACGTTTTTTATTTCTTTATTAGGAATATTCAAAATCCTACTAGCTATTTCAAAGCATTCAATTAATTATGGTTAATCATAGCTATCCTATTGTGATATGTAACATTATCCTTTCTACCCAACTGTACCCCTTTTCCACTAGCCATCTCTCTATTTTCCACTTCCCAACACTTTTCCCAGACTCCTGCTATTCTTTTCTCTAGTTCTTTGAGATCAATGTTGTACCTTCCACATACAAATGAAAACATAAGGTTTTTGTTTTTCTGTGCCTGGCTATTTCACTTAACATAATATCCTCTAGTACCATCCATGTTGCTGCAAATGACAGAATTACGTTATATTTTATGAATGAATAATATTTCCACAATTGTATATATGTACCATGTTTTTTTTAAATCTGTTCATCCATCAGTCAACACCTAAGTTGGTTCCATAGCTTGACTATGCTGCACAGTGTGCTTCAGTAAACACACAAATGCAGGTGAATCATCAACTATACCCAGTAGTAGGGTTGCTAGATCGTATGGTAGTTCTATTTCTAATTTTCTTCCATAATGGGATACTAATTTGCATTCCCACCAACAATGTATAAAAGTTCCCTTTCTCCACATCCTTGCCAGCATTTGTTTGTTTGGTCTTTTTGATCATAGCCATTCTAACTGGGGTAAAGTGGTATCTCACTGTCATTTTGATTTCTATTTCCCTGATGATTAATAATGATGATTAATAATGATTAATGAGCAAGCCGGGCATGGTGGCATGTTTGTAATCCCAGTACTTGGGAGGCTGAAACTGGAGGATCCGGGTTTGCGGCCAGCCTCAGCTACTTAGTGAGGCTCTCCGCAACATAGTGAGACCCTGTTTCAAAAATAAAGAATAAAAAATAGGACTGGGGGTATAGCTTGGAGGTAAAATGCCCCTGGGTTCAATCCCCAGTACTGCAAAAATAAATAAATAAATAAATAAATAAATAAATAAATAAATAAATAATAATAATAATCTTGAGCATTTTTCTTCAGATGCTTGTTAGTCATTTGTATGCCCATTTAAGAAACATCTATTCAGGTCATTCACCCATTGTTTAATTGAATTATTAATTTTTTTGTTTTGTTTGCTTTTGAGTTTCTTATATATTCAATAGGAAATTAATAGCTTGTTGGCAGCATAGTTTGCTAATATTTTCTCCCATTCCATAGATTGTCTTTTCATGACTATTCCCATATTAGATGCATAGTAATAATATATTATTGAAATTTTTATCTTAAGTGCATATCTCATTAAAGCCTTGAAACTGACAAACTTCATGACTTGTAGAGAGGAATGGCTTCTCTCTCTTATAGAACTTCTTTCCTTTTCTTTTCTCCTGCTACCTAGTACTGGGGATTGAACTAAGGAGTGCTCTACCACTAAACTACATCCCCCACCCCATTTATTTTTTTATTTTGAGACAGAGTCTCACTAAGTTGCCCATATTAGCCTTGAATCTATAATCCTCCTGTCTCAGCCTCCTGAGTATCTGGGATTACACGTATGCATCACTATGCCCAGCTCTTTCAGGATTTCAAAGGTCATATAAACTTTACCCCCATAAACTCCCCTAAATAAAAATTTCTGTTCATAATAGACAGTTGATCATGTAATTCAACTAATGAAGTACATATTGAATATCTACTGTAAAGGGACCATTATGTTAAACACTTCAGGTGATATTAATGAATTGAATAGAGTCCCTATGTAAGACATGGATAGCCAAGGCCAGGCATGGTGGCACACACCTGTAATCCCAGTACTTGGGAGGCTGAAACATTAGGACCACAGTTTTGAGGCCAGCAGTTTAGTGAGACCTTAACAATTTGGCAGGACCCTGTTTCAGAAAGTTAAAAGTAGGGCTGGAGGTGTAGCTCAGAGATAGAACACCCCTGGATTCAATCCCCAGTAACTCACTCATGTGCCTGCGCGCAGGTGTATAGCCTGTCATTGTAGGGTAGGAACAATGTTAAAAGAACCTTTAGATTTACAAACCTTTTAATAGTATAGTGTAGTCAAGAGTGCCAGGAAGTCCTGTTCGGTACTTACTGAAAAATATGTGAGCTGACTAGGATATATTTATCATTTTCAAGTTTTTGTTTGTTTGTCGTACTGGGGATTGAACCCAGGGGCATTCTACCTCTGAGGTCCACCTCCAGCCATATTTTTTATTCTTTATTTTGAAACAGGGTCTCACTAAGTTGTGACGGGCCTCACTAAGTAGTTGAGGCTGGCCAGGATCCTCCCGTCTCAGCCTCCCAAGTACTAGGATTACAAGCCTGCACCACCATGCGCAGCTCATTTTCAAGTTTTAAAAAACTAAAACTATAGTAGATTTAGCCACTATTTTGGTTTATATGTTAATTGGTTTCTTGTTTTTTACCAGCTAAGCAAGCATGAATTTGACTTATCACAGTAAAAAGGTTATTTTCCATGTTATAACTCTATAGTTTGAAAATATATAAACTAATATTTAAAACAATAAAGCCGGGCGTGGTGGCGCACACTTGTAATCCCAGCATTCGGGAGGCTGAGACCGGAGGATCCGGGTTCGCGGCCAGCCTCAGCTACCTAGTGAGGCACTCCGCAACTTAGTGAGACTCGGTTTCAAAATAAAGAATAAAAAATAGGGCTGGGGGTATAGCTCGGAGGTAGAATGCCCCTGAGTTCAATCCCCAGTAC